>CM040243.1:168983980-169071480 GCA_022545495.1 Chrysanthemum lavandulifolium | reverse complement strand
TCTGTTGGGAAATTTGTTTTTGGGAGTTAATACTTATAGTAGTAAAGTTAGTACTGATAGCATTGTTTGATAAGTATTAACTAGTTAGTACTGATAGTTCTATGTTTGTACTATTCTAAGTAAGGAATGTCATGTATGGTTTGTAACAGCATATCTTATATTCCAATAGAAGATATGATATACTTAGTGCATAGTTATCTCTGTAAGGGATATCCTTAGTGTATAAAAGGAGATCCTAGCTAGGTTAAACATACATCTCATATTCTAGCCGTCTTAAGAAGAGCTTCAAGGTTGTAAACCCTAGTACTAGGAGAATACTCGTATTATTGCTTAATAATATTGAAGCTGTTGGTGTTACATTGTGTTTACATTAATCTTCTAGAGTACATTCAAGTAGATTCCGCATACTTGTGTGTATCTACAACAAACTTTCTCATTGTTGTTTTGGAACCATCCAAGGCAACTAACACGTTTGCAAGCTAAGTGTTCTAGATCCAAGGTTTGGGACTCACAAGTGGTATCGAGCTTGTGTCCCAAGCTTTGTTTTTAGAAGATCCTGTGACAAATCGAAGAAATGGATTTTGACAAATCCAATGTTGTTAATGAGTTCCTAAGTTGCGACCAAATGAATATGAACTCGGAGAATGCGATAAGCAAGACTTCTTGGTACTTGATTTCAAGTGTGGAACATTGTGCTCTATGGAAACTCTTACAAAACCAATCCACATGAAGAAGTTAATGGTAAGACAGTTGTTAAAGAAAAAGGTGATCCTATCACCAATGAAGAAATAGCTCTAAGAGGCAATGATCTCAAGGTCAGAAGTCTCTTACTCATGGCAATACCTGATGATCATCAACTCACCTTCAACAAACACAAAGATGCTCAGAGTTTGTTCAAAGCCATTGAAACCAGATTCGGTGGAGATTCTGTCACCAAGAAAACTCAGAAGACTCTTTTGAAGCAAGAGTTTGAAAACTTCACTGCTGGTGCAACTTAATCTATTGACTCAGTTTATAATAGGCTTCAAAAGCTTGTTAGTCAATTGGCAGTATTGGATGTGGAGCTCTCCGAGGAAGATGTCAACCTCAGGTTTGTTAGAAGTCTTCCATCACCAAAATGGGACACTCATGTCATTGTATGGAAGAACAAGCTAGATTTTGAAACCATGAAGTTGGACAATCTGTTCAATAGATTTAAGGTGATTGAACAAGACATGAAGAGAAAAGCAGTTGCATCTTCCAGTTCTGGGTCACAAAACATAGCCTTTGTGGCTCACCCTGTCACTAGCAATGATGTGGATAGTTTTGATGTTAGTACTCCTAGTACTAATGTTAATACTGATGGCTCTGTAGCCACTGCAACAGGCATTAATGAAGGTACAGTTTATGCCTTCATAGCTGAATAGAGTCAAGGATCCCAGATCACTCATGATGATCTGAGACAAATCCATGAAGATGACATGGAAGAGATGGACATCAAATGGAACATTGCCCTAATCAGTATGAGGGCAAAAAGGTTCATGAAGAAAACTAGAAGGCAGATTAAGATCAATGATGGAGATGTTGCTGGGTTTGACAAGGGAAAGGTTGAATGCTACAACTGTGGCAAGCTTGGGAATTTTGCCAGGGAATGCAGAAGCCCTAGGAGCAAAGGGAGAAACAGTGATGCTGACAACTCTTCTTCAAAAGCAATGGTGGCTGTGGATGGTGCTGGATATGATTGGAGCTTCATGGCTGATGAAGAAGAAAGTCCAATCAACATGGCTTTGGTATCTGAGGTACTTAATTGTTCAGATACATATATTCTATTAAACAAATATTTAGAGCTAAAAACCATGTTTGATAATGTGTCTGAAGAACTTGCTAAAACCAGTTACAACTTAGCAAATCATAAAAGAGGCTTAGCAGTTCTAGAAAAATAAATTGTGCACTATAAAGAAAATGAGTCAAAGTTTACTGAAACAACTGTTGTGCTTAATAGGGAAATCTCTTTTAAAGACATTACCATAAATGTGTTAAAGGAAGAATTAGAGAAAGTCACAACAATTAAAGATAATATAGAGTTAAGTGTTGAGCAACTTAAAGACTCACAACATTATAACTCTGAGAGAGTTGATGGATACCTGGAAAAAGCATTAGTTGGCAAAGCCAAATCAGGTATGGGGTATAAGACAACACCACCACCATTCAGAGGTATCCCATCACCTCCTGGTATAGACCTTGCCCACACTAGCTTAAAAGAGTTTCAGGAACCCACATTTGTCCGAGGCCCTACAATCAAAAGTACTTTTCCTGAAAAGACTGATGAAGTGTTTGAAAGTGCTAGTGACACCTTCTTACCTGAGGTGTCTGAATCTGAAATAAAAAGGCTAGTGTAGAGTCTAGTGAACCAAAGCAAGAACAAGCCACTAAACCAGTAAGATCATTTTACAAACCTGTTAGAAAGCTAGTTAAATATGCTGAGATGTATAGAAACAGGTCATCTAGTCCTAGAGGTAACAAGATAAACTGGAACCAGTTAAAATCTAAACAACTAGGAGATGAATTTGTCATGTATAATAAATCTTGCTTTGTGTGGTAGTTTCTCTCATCTGCAGCTCATTGCGGACACCCCATGAGACCCCAACCCATCATGACTCCTAGAGCGGTTCTTCTCAAACCGGCATAAAACCTTTGTATAATGCAAGGCCGTTAATCATCGCTAGACCACAACCCAGTATTTGGTGAAGGACCCAAAGAAACTTTTCAAAATCATCATCTACTTCACCAAGGTCCTTTAAATCAGCACAAACCTTTAATTCTTATGATGAACAAATCAAGTTTTACAAGAAAAAGGTTAATACTTATGAGCCAAGACTTAATACTGATAGGCCAAAAATTAATACTTTTAAGCCTAAAATGAAACCTGCTGGCTCTAAAGTAAATGCTACAAAGGGAAACAAGAGCAATGTTGTTAAGCCCTTAGCTTGTTGGGTGAGAAAGCCCACTCAACCCAATAGTGCATCAGTTACTCTCAAGAAATATGATTACATTGATGTACGAGGTAGATCCAAGTCAGTAATGGCTTGGGTCCCTAAATGGAACTAATTTCCTTTATTTTACGTGCAGGGACATTCCAACAATAATGATGATCTTGGCTATTAAGACAGGTGGGTGTTCCAGGACACGATCGAAATCTATCCTATCTTTCGGACTTCACCGATTTGAATGGAGGATATATTTCTTTTGGAGGAGGAATTGGTGGAAGAATTATCGGTAAAGGCACAATCAAGACCGGTAATTTGGACTTTGAAGATGTGTACTATGTGAAAGAACTCAAATACAACCTGCTTAGTGTGTCATAAATGTGTGACAAGAGGAATTTGTTCTATTCACAGATCTTGATTGCTTGGTTTTATCTCCCAACTTTAAGTTGCCTAGTGATGATCGGGTTCTACTTAAGTTTCCTAGGAAAAGCAATCAGACAAAGGTCAATATGAAAAACATAGTGCCCCAAGACAATCTTACATGTTTAGTTGCTACAGCTTCTTTGGATGAATCTATGTTATGGCATAGAAGGCTAGGTCATGTGAACTTTAAGGATGGGTAATGCAGTAGACATTGCTAAGGAGTTGCTGATAAAAATATTCGACCATGCTGAAAGACCTAGCAGAAAGTGAGTTTGGAAGAATCCTCAAAGGCTGAAGAAACTTTTGATTCTGTAACCCAATCACAAGTTTAGGGGAGGATTGTTGGGAAATTTGTTTTTGGGAGTTAATACTTATAGTAGTAAAGTTAGTACTGATAGCATTGTTTGATAAGTATTAACTAGTTAGTACTGATAGTAGAAATATTAGTACTGATAGTATTAAGTTTGTACTGTTCTAAGTAAGGAATGTCGTGTATGGTTTGTGTTGAAATCACTCCTAAACTAGATTACAAGTGTTAGTAATTAATATGTAATAGTTAGCTTAATTAAGGCTTTTATGTTAGTAATCAAGGCTAGGCTCATGTAGAAAGCCCATGAGCCTATGCAAAGCCCAATAAGGAAATGATGGGAACTTGGTGTGTTGCCCTAGTTCCCTCCTATAAATACCTCGTGTAAACCATCCTTAGATGGTTGGTTTTTCACATTTACATTTTACTTATGCTTAAATTTTCTCTCAAGTCCTACGCGTAGAGTGTGTGTGTGTTCATCCGATCCTTCCTTCATCTCCTTTCTTATATTAATGCTTGTGTTACTAATATGGGAACCTAACAGTGGTATCAATCGCCAAATAGTTGGGTGAACGATTTTGTTTTTGACGTTTTTTAAGTATACCTGTAAGTCTCGGTACCAAATCTTTCAAATGCATAAAAACTCATTTTTTACACTTTCAAATCCAAGATTCTTGTACTTTTAAGGTTATTAGGTGTTAAAGTTTAAGTTTTTGGCAAAAAGTTTCAAACTTTACGTGTATTTCTTTGGTTTTAAGCTTGATTTGATATGTGTAGATTGTTTTACGCGTAAGGTGTGTTAACGTTTTGGATCATCAAGTTTCACACTTTTGTGTTATTTTGGTGATATTGAAGTTGTTTCATCACTAAAATCTGGTTTAGAAACACTTTTGACAGAAATCTCAGTTTTGGCAAAACTTACGCATAACAAAACCCTAGTTGTTACGCGTAAGCATTTCAAAGTTTGATCTTCAGTGTTCTTGGTTTACTCAGTGTTTTCTTGCTTGGATAAGCCTGAAAACACTTCGACTTTGGATATCTTTTGCACTGGAATAAGTGTAAAGGATTTTGGGCAAAACCCTAGTTTTACGCCTAAGCTAACACTTACGCGTAGAATCTTTACGCCTAAGCATTTTCTTACGCCTAAGCCTTGTCTTACGCATAAGCATTCTACTTCTAAGCTCTTAGTTTACGCATAAGCTAAGGTTTACTTAACCCTACGCGTAAGCTAATCCTACGCGTAAGTTGGTGTTTTTACGCCTAAGGTTTTCTTTGCCTAAACTTGGTTTCTACGCATAAGGATACTTCATCAACAAAGTTTCACTCGACTACAAAGATCCATTTTACAACACAAGTTTCAAGATGTCTCAACCATCATACTCTAACTACTTCCCTCATGTGTATCCTCAACAACAACAACAACAACTCAATCAACAACAACAATTTTATCAACAACTACAACAATTTCAACAACAATTTCCTCAAGGAGCTATTCAACCACAAATGATTCAACCACCCCCTAGTATTCAAGTACAACCTTACACAAACATTCACAATCAACATCCGTCCAGGAATACTATGAAGAAACCGTCTTGGTTTGGAAAGATGTGTGAAGCTTTAAGTAGCCAACAATCCATACATGAAGCTGGATCACTTGATCGACCTCAAATGCTCACTCCTGGAAACTATGATCAATGGGTGATAAGGTTCTTTAGGTTTTGTGATCTAAAAAAGCCACATGGAAAGTTCTTGAAGAAGGTCATCATGGAAGGTCCATTTCAGATGCCTACTATTGTTACACCCGGAGATCCAAATGCCAATCCACCAAGAGGTGATGTCACCAACATTGCAAGTATTAATGACCTCACTGCTGATGAACTTCTATATTTTGAAGCCGATGAAATAGTAATGCAATACATCCTTTTGGGATTACCCAATCCGATCCTTCGAAGTGTTGATGCTCAAAAGACTGCTAAAGCAATGTGGGAGCATATTCATCTTCTCATGGAAGGCATGAACTCAATCAAGAAGACATGGAATCCAAAATCTACTTGGCTTATGAACACTTCATGATTGAACCGGGAGAGACATTAGAGTCATATCATCATCGATTCTCGGACATCATCAATGACTTGGACAAATACAACATCATCATGCCAAGAATTGCATCAACACTAAGTTCCCGAGTAGTCTTGGTCCCGATTGGGAAAAGTATGTCATTTTCATCCGTCAATCTAAGAATCTTCATCATGCTACATACGGATTGTTGTACGACTATTTGAAGCCCCACCAAAAGAAGTTGACAAATAAAGGGTTATCCGTGGACAACCTGTTTCACCTTCACTTCGGATAATCAACAATTAGCATTGTGGGCTCAAGCTTGTTATCCTCAATTCCCGACCTTACAAATCAGATTCACAAATCCTCCACAACCCGCCGCTCAACCATCTCGCTAAGATAACACCTTATGATCCGTCACGGCACCAATCTCAAGAAACTCAATTGGTTCCATACAACAACAACAATGATCAAGCACTTTATAGTGAATCTAATGAGGATACTGAAGCTTTCGATGCATTGCGGCAAGGGTTTGTCATGATTGCTAGAGCCTTCGCCGATACTCAAACAAATCCAACAATCGCATTCGTACCTCATCCAACACAAGGAATCGTTGTTGTTAACAATGGACGTGTTGAAGTTCATAATCGAGGTAATGTTTGTCGATGGGCGGTTGTCAAGGGTTTAATCCAATGGGAAGGAATAACATGGGTGCCCCACAACAACAAAGGGCTCAAGTGGTTGAGCAGGTAATGCTCGAGAATGGGATTAATGGTCTTCGTTGCTATAATCGTAATGAGAAGGGTCACCGCTAATGCATGCCCAAAGCCGAGGAATAGAGGCGGTGCTTATCACAAAGAGGCTCTACTTTTGGCTCTCAAGGATGAAGCGGTGGAACCTCACAAACAAAGAACGAGTTTTATGGCGAATCTGAGACTCGATGATGATATGGAGGACTTGCAGGCTAATGCGCAGATTATGTTGATGGTAAACATGCACGAACTCCACGTGAGTGATTCATGCCCAATGTATGACACCGATCGGCTTGTCTCGGGTACCGATCAAACCATATTCATCACTAATCTAATATCTCTGCCAACATCTGAATCCTACGAGGCTCAGAATGTTCAACATGAGCCGTCCACATCTCATTATGATGATACTCAACTAGATCCAGTAGTTACATTTAACGATCAAGATGACCTCCGGGTTACCATTGATAATCAAGTTGACTCCATGGTTATACTTGAGGATCTGAATAATGATCATGTTGAGACTCATGTTGAACACGCTGAACCTTTGCCTAATCTAGATATTGACCTCTTACTTAATGACCAACAATCCCAAATGGAACAATGTTGTGAACTCAATCAGCAATTAAAAATAAAATGCATCATTAACTGGGGATATTGGATGCTTAAAAAGGCAACTCAACATTTTTAAAACTCAAGAAAAACGTGAACAAGGTTTTGAAGTCGCTTTTGCTAAATCTTACCAAAACAAAAAATCATTAGAACGACAGATACGTAATCTAGTCACATCCAAGAATGCCTTGTTGTCTCAAATAGAACAACTGAAATATGATCATAAACAACAACTTAACGCTCTTACTTTGGAAACTCAAAAGGCCAAGTCTGAATTGTTAACTTGTCAAAAACAGTTCTCTGAGTACAAAAAACATTCCACGAAACGAATAGATGACTATCTTGAAAAAATTGTCGATTTACAAAACAAAATCAAGGAGTTTCAAAATGTTGTTTATAAACATAGTGAATCAATCACAACGATTCAAAAGTTTACTTTTAAACCAAATCCAAATGGATATGGTCCGAATCTTGCTGATTACAAACCAAAGTTTTCAAATAGAGCATTCAAACCAAATCAAGTTTACAATGTCAGAACATAGAATTGATGATTCCATTATGAGTGTTGTTGAATATAATCGTCAAGAGGAATTTGATGCATATGACGAGAGTCGGTTAAAAATGGAAAATGTTGTTTATAACAAACCATTTAACTATTCAAAATCCATTACTTTTGTCACACAACAAGATTTTTCTAACACACCTTGGGTTATCACACCTACTCGAGGGTCCCTTCCAATATCGTACAAATTAATGGTCCTTTACCTTCACTTAGTGAAATAAAACCATTAATGAACAATATAAAGTTATAAAATATTTTGAAACATTCATTTCGGACATCAAACTTTTGGAATGTGAAATTGAATCTCATTCGAAATAAAAGTTGAACATTTTCAATCGCCTCTTGAGCGCGTACAAAGAGATATTCTTCATAAAAGAATTTTACCTCATGTCCAAAATTTGAAAAATTGTGCTATATATTGGGAAAGGGATTTTCACAAGGAGCTTGGACTTATGAAAAGAGTTTTCGAACAAAGCGAAACATCGATTTCAAATACAAAACGTAAAAGAAAATGTTACGAAAAGATGTTGATCGACTCTTGGAAGATGTTATCTCTCACGATATCCATAATGTTGTGTTATTACATTATGTTGCATATGCATTTGATTTTATCATCACGATTCATTGATTCGTTGAAAATGTTGACAATACCGATATTGTGTCACAAATCAAGTCTTTAAAAGTTGAAAATGAACGATTGTTAAACGAACTTTCCAATGCAAAACGTCGTCTTCAATGGTGTAAAAAAGATTGTCACAATCGTGAACTCACTTTGCAAAACAAAATCAACCAGTTGCATACCAAAACTCTTTGTCGAAAACTTGAGCAACTCGATGATCAAAATGTGTCTTTGAAGTGTCAAATTTCAAAATATGAACAAGAAATTTCAAAAGTGAAAAAGGAATATAGTGTCATATTTGATTTAATCAAAAAGACTCGTGCTCAAGCGTCAAAAGATGTTGATAATCATCTGGCATATACCAAAGATATTTTACTGACGAGACGGACTCACTCGTTCTGAAAATCTAGATTTGTTACACAAAATCCATGATCTAAAGGCAGAGTTGGTGAAACTTAAGCAAGATAGGGATAGTAACACTGTAGTAACTACACCTAAACAGATTCAAACTGACTCTAGAATATCTAATGACAAACCACAATAATCTAATGTGCTTCCCTCTGCTGAAACAGGAATAGTTGCCTCCTTTGTCAATGCCTGCACTTCACAGCCTAGGAGCAATACAAGGAAGAATAGGAAGTTGCGACGTAAGAAAAGAACAATAAAGAATGCTGAAGTAGAAGAACACCATAGGACTTTGAATAAAACTCAAGTTGCACCCACTTTAGATATTGCGTCTGACAAATGTAATGGAAAAAGTGTTGTAATGAATGTTGAACCGTTAAGTAATTTAAATGTTAAGTTTGAAGCTTCTTGTGTTGGTTGTCATAAAAGTATGTTTTCGATTGTCATGACAAATGTGTTGCTATGACTATCTTATCTCGTAAGCGGAACAATAGAAAACGGAATACCTCTAGGCCCACTCATCGCTTCTAAGTGCAGTGCTAGGTAAACCGCCTTCTAGTGCTCATACTTTAATCATTGATGTACCCTTAGAACCCACTTCACCTCCTAGGAAGAACTTATCATCTAGTGCATTCACTAAGACCAAAGCTAAGACTAGTTGGAGATGGCGTAAATGGTTACATAATACACTTGGCTTTACATGGATACCTAAAATCATGAACATTTGTGTTTCATCTATATCGCATCGGAACCCTCTAACACTTCGGGTTCCACATCTACTTCTATTCCATCCGTGTAAATGCATGTGTAATGCGGGTGATCTGATCATCCTCTGGGTTGTTGATAGCGGATGTTCCCGGCATATGACAGGCAATATCAAACTTTATTTCAAAGTTTATTGGCACTGTCAGGTTTGGGAATGATCACTTTGCAGCTATTATGGGCTACGGAGATTACATCAATGGTAACATCGAAATTAGAAGAGTTTATTATGTGGAAGGTCTCGGTCACAATCTCTTTTCAGTCGGTCAATTTTGTGATGGAGATTTGGAAGTTGCTTTTAGGGAGAAAACTTGTTTCATTCGTGATCTACAAGGAAACGATCTTATGTCTGGTCAACGCACATCAAGTCTCTACACAATCTCAATGCAAGACATGGTTGTTTCATCTCCCATCTGTCTACTTTCTAAGGCTACATCTATAAAATCTTGGCTATGGCACCGTCGTCTTTCACACTTAAACTTTCAAACCATACCAATCTTGCACGGTACAAACTTGTTGAAGGTCTCCCAAGATTTCGGTATTCTAAAGATCACCTATGCTCAGCTTGTGAACAAGAAAAGTACTCGTGCTCACTTTCCTTCAAAGGTGGAACACAGCTCACAGCATGTGCTTCATCTTCTTCACATGGATTTGTGTGGCCCAATGCACGTGCAGACGATTAATGGCAAACGCTACATCTTGGTAATTGTAGATGACTACTCAAGATGGACTTGGGTTTATTTTCTTCGAAGTAAAGATCAAGCTCTACAGATGATCATCACCTTTCTCACGAAAATTCAAGTTCAATTCGGAACACGGTCGGACAAATCGAATGACAAAGGAACCGAATTTGTGAATCAAACTCTTCGTGCATTTTATGAGAAAGTGGGAATTGAGCATCAAACATCTATTGCACGTACACGAGAACAAAACGGAGTTGTTGAAAGACGAAACCGTGACGTTAGTAAGTCGCAAGAACAATGTTAATTAATGCTAAACTTCCACATTACTTGTAGGTCAAGCCGTGTCAAGCGCATGCTACACTCGTAATCGCTCAATGATTACCAAGCGCCACAACAAAACACCTTATGAGCTTATCCACAACCATAAACCGAATCTCAAACACTTTCATGTATTTGGATCCCTTTGTTATCCGAATAATGATCGTGATGACTTTGGTAAGCTCAAAGCCAAAGTCGACATTGAGTCTTTGTTGGATATTGTGAAAATTTCAAGGGTTACCGGATCTAGAATCGTCGTACAAGGAGATTATGGAAATGATTCATGCCAATTTCGATGAGCTTCTTGAAATGGCTTCGAGCATAATGACTTGGAACCCGGTCATAACCGTTTAAACTTCCTCAAACCCCATCATTAGTGAACCTAGTTTACAACTAACTCGACGTCAAATGGAACAAACTATTTGCTCCTATGTTTAGTGATGATATTGATGAACGTGCTCGGCTTGTATCAAATGTTTCCATTGCTCAACCCGATCAAAATCCAATACCGATACACTGCTACACTGCTACAACAACATCGTTGAGGAAGCACCACCGATTGATTCTACAACAACAGTTGAACAAACCGCATCCAATGACGCCAACCACCGATGTTCTTCGAATAATGAAGTACCCCACCGCAGATTATGATCCAAATGCGTTCTTCAACCCTTTTGCAAATGCTTCGCTACTTTTAATGTTGCGGAATCATCTACAAGTCATTTGAATCCTCCTGTCTGCGGAATGTATATCAACATCAACCCTCCACACATCGTTGGACTAAAGACCATCCTCTTGTGAACATAATTAGCAACTCTAATCAACCATTCGTAACTAGACAACGCCTTGATGACGGTGAACACCTTGCATTTATGCACTTACCGTTTTGCCAATCGAACCCAAGAACATTAAAGAAGCAATGACTTATGACAATTGGATTGAATCCATGCAAGAAGAACTCAATCGCTTTAAACATCTTGAAGTATGGGAATTGGTTGAAAGTGTAATACACAATTTCTAAAATTCACAAAAGACCAAAATACCCTTATGATCAAAAGTAAGAATAATTAAATTAACGAGAATACCAAATGAGCTATGTAAATTCGAGAAAACTTATAAGAAATATCACATATGATCCAAATAAATTTTGAATGACTTTGTAAAGTTAATTTTATAGATTATAATTTTCTAAAATCATTTATGTATTTTATATAAATAACCGAATATATTTCATATGTTTTATAAGGAATTTAATTAATAAAAGCCCAATATAAATTTACAAAACTAAGAGTCCATTTATTTTAAGTCCAATACATTATAAAGCCCACAAGAAAAATAGTAAATCAAGTATATATACAAAATTGGTTCACATAATCCCTAATAACGATTAAACACAAACCGACTCTCAAAACCCTAAACAATTCGATTTCCAGTTTCAGAGCTTGAGACCAATTTTCTTGGACAAGTTTGAAGATAAAGAAGGTGAGAAAATAGTGTTCGAGTTCCTAAGTTGCTTTTTGATCGTGGTGAGTTTTTGAGTGAATTAGGGTTTCGGCAAGTGAGGTTTTTGTGCTTCTTTTGTTCTAACGATCCAAGCTCATCAAGGGTAAGTTCCTAATGTTGATTTCAGTCCTATAAGTCATATGGAACACATAAAAATTAGCTATGCATGTTTAATAAGTCGTATAGAATTATTTGGAATCTAAAACCCTAAAAGCGTATAAAAATAACGAATGGGCATATAATAATTTTTAAGACCATGAATTGATTTTTCCAGAAGCTATTACATGTTATAGAACCTGAATAAAATACATATTTATGAATTCGAAGCTTGTGTGAATTGTTTTGAGTTTTGTGGTTCGATTAAGCATGGAAAAAGGAAAGATTTAAAAAGGAACGATTAGGGTTTTGCATGAACTAGGGTTTTCTTGTAATCATTGAAGGTAATTAATGAAGTAATAATGATGAGCTAATGATTGGTTAAACCTAGGTTTAGGGTTTGTACTTGAATTGTGTCTATTCGGTTCTAAATAAAAGGTTTGGGTTGGTTTTGTAAATATTGAAACTTAAAGGTTATTTTTGTGAACAGTAAAATAAAGGTACTAAACGTATAAAAATAAGTGTGGGGGTTAAACGTGTAATTTTGGATATTTAAAGGGCTATTCGAATTGTATTTAATTTATTAGGGTACGTTTTGTAAATCCTAAAACCTTTGGGTTAAAAGTGTAAAATCTGATAAAGTAAGGTTAGGTCATATAATTAAAGATGTCAAGGGTGTAATTTGAAATTCTGAGCAATTATGGGTTCAACAAGTGTAAGTTGATTTTGTAGGACACGCATGAGTTTAAGTTAATTTCGGTTTGTTATCATTTACGTTCTAGGTTAAATTGGGAAAATCATTAAAAGAAGTAATATGTGAATTTAATGCGTATTTAGTAATATTTAAAGAGTATGGGAAACCCTAGAACCTAAATAGGAAGTTGGTGAATTAATAAGGAATACCCTAAAATGTTGTGATTTAAATCATCACTAAAATGAGAATATCGACAACTCTAAAAGTATTAATGCGATAAATCCGTTATAATATTAATGATGCTAATAATATTAAATAAATCATAATCCGTGTAGATTCGTTGGAGGAGACGCGCGTTACATCTTCATATTCTTACATTCGCTTGCTTTCCTCTCATTTGCTTTAAAGTACAGATATTCGACCTTTTCAAAGAAAGGTCTCTCATGACGTTTTTTCGTTAGCTTTTCTATTTCAATTATTAGGATTCCCTATGCCATTGCTATGATTCCCTGCATTTATGTGAATCTCTGTTTGCTCGAACTTCTATTTGTTGAACCTTGCTATGTTAATTATGAACTTCTAATTATGAATGTACGATTTCATGATCGTGATATGGATTTCGATTTCGAATATTTGAATATGAACCTTATGATATGAGTTATCGATATGTTATATGTTGAACTTGTGTTGATTATGATATGTGTCATTTATGAAAATCTATTTGACCTAAGTTAGTTTGACACCGAGCCAATTATTAACTAGTCATGGGGTTCCATGTCCGTGTCAACAAATGCACTTCGACATGACTCTAGGCGATAGAGTGAAGTTCGCCACGTCCCTTATCTCGTTATCTCGTTATGAGCTCGGTTTGAATTATATTATTAAAGTATGTTTGTGGGCGATGGATGCATCCTAGATCCGATCATTGTATCGATATGATTTGTTTAGATGAATGATGTCGTGTGCAATACGCATCTTCATGAAACTCGAGCTCGCTACTCCGTATTATTTTGAGATTTGTCTTTATATAGTTATGATGTTCGATATGATATGTTACGGGCTCGTGGTAGTTAACTAAATCTTTATTTGTTATTACTATGTTAAGTATTCTGATTTTGATTCGGTATGTTCAATGCTTATGATTATGTGCTGGGTTATTATATGTTCTTATCTATGTGTATGCTTTTGTATGTTTATGTGATTACCGTTTAAAGGCTAGGTTATGATTAATATGTTTAAATGGGGTTTGTATGCTGTTATCTGGTGTTATGTTAGTTATCGTTATGTGAATTCGTTGAACTGTGGGATGAATGTATGAGTGTGATAGTTAGTATTCTATAAGCTTAATATGTATAGTCTGATCAGTTGATTTTGGGAACTTTGCTTATACGTTAGTGTTTTATTGCCTATGTGACCTGCCATGTTTGAACTCTGCTGATGCTAGGATTTGATCTTAGAACTGGTTTAGTTTATGATAGTTGTTTTGATAATTCTCGATGGTCATGCTATGTTTTGATTGGTCTATTTAATTTTAGTTGTATGCTATGTTCCTATTTGTTTGTGAGACTTCCATGACTTGAACTGCTATTTCATTTCTTTGCAATATTGAATTAAGTGTGTTAAGTGAAGGTTAATTAATTTGTCGAATGCTATGTTTAATTGTTGGTAACTGCTTTGTTAGTCATTAGACTCTTCGTTTGGTTTATAAGTAAATTGTTATTCTTGATATGTTGAATGTTTGGTTGTTCTGATGTGTTTGTGTTTGTATCATTAATGTGCTATGAGATGTTTAACTTGTTACGTGGTTGTTTGGATTTACGTATGTTTGAGTTCATGAGTCCTAAAAGATCTCTTATCATTATTTCATTTTGATTTCGCCATTTGTATATTTTGTTTTGTTTAGCTTTTGTTTCGTTATATCTGCTCATGGGCTTTGTAAGCTCAACAAGACTTTTCTTTTCTGCGGCGGTATTAAGCGTTCAAGATAAGCTTATGGGATAGGCGATCCGGGTTGAGAGTAGAGACGAGGCGAGATTCGATTATAGAGATCTTAGATTTATTTTGAAGTTTAGTTAATTATGTTTTTTTCTCTTGAGTATTTTTGTAAGGTTTTCGCTATTGTATAGTATTTAAAGTTCGATATGAAACCAGTGTTGTGATATCTTTACCCTTGTCGAATTGGGGTGTTACAATTTATGGTATCGAGCCCTAGGTTTTAGGACCCTAGAGCTTAGGCTATGACTGTGAGGATTGGGTAGATTTAGGATTTCCCTTCTGCATACTTTCTTTGCGTCCCCTACCGCACTTAGACTTTACTAATAGTTGATTGTCCTTTTAGATGGTTATTCCACGTCGCTCTAGCTCGTCTGATAGGAGCAATCAAGGACCTGCTAGACAACCTAAGGAGAAGACGAGGTGGGCTGTTGTTGTTGCTAAAGGTTGTACGAGGTTTGGTAGAGTGAAGCGAACCAATAAGAGGGTACGAGTTCCGGCCTATATGTGGCCATGCACGATCGAGGAGAAGCTGACTTTGAAGGAAGTGGACGGAAAAGTAGTAGAGGATTATGAAACTAAGGTTGTTGACGACCAAGGTTTCACCACTACGTATCATGATAGGTGTCCCAAGTTCGTTGAGGATGAAGGAGTAGGACAGGCTGAGAGTCGCGATCTGTATGCTTTTGTGGATCGTGTGCCGGAGGAGGAAGAGGAAGAAGAGGAACCCGAGGAAGAATACGAGGTGGAGTCGGAATTGGAGTCTACGGCTACTAGTAGGTTCAATCCGACACAAGGATAGGAATTGGCGCTCCGAGTAGTTGCCTCGTTATGAGAAGTTTTGACATTGATTTTGGGTTAGGTCCTTTTGTTTATTCGACGATTAAATCTTAGGATATTGAGTTTTATTTTGGGAGTACATCTTTTGACGATTTGAAAATTTTGTTTGATTAATGGAATAAATCAAATTTGATAGTATAGTTCACATTCGTTGTTTTCTTTTACGATAGATTCGTTGAGTTTCCGTTAGTTCTCATCAGTTTAAATCGCTATTTATTTTCTATATGATGTTGTTTTATTATCGCTTGATTAGGTATGACCATTATGATGGTATACTCATATGGTTTTGGCTTTCTTTGTAGTAGGATTACTTGTTATCTGTATTTTTATCTCTATATGGTGTGTTTTGCTATGATATTCGCTATGTGTTGTGTCATGACCCGAGACCAAGTATAGTGACGATAAGAACTTGTTATGTGATGCAAGTATTATGACGCCTGATCAACGTGATAATACCGAGATCATATAATTTGAACTTATCGAAATTATATGACGTCTGGGAAATGCCTGTGGTCGATATGTGTATGGATTTGCCTTGTATCCGTTATTTGGTACTTTTCATATTGGGTTGAGACTCTGTATTTAATTGTGAGATTTTCGTCGGTATCTGTTGCATTTAAGTTTTGTACCATTGGGATCCGAAGTTGTTATCTGTGTTAACCTATAGATTGTTATGCCTTAGATCTGTATGTCTCCTCATACTCCTGCGATTAGTAAACCGTTAGGATTCGTTCTGTCTATGCATATGATGGTTTTCTTCATTTGACACCTGAATAAGTTAGATTGTGTTTTTGAATTTTCTTTATCTCATCATTTACCGCTAATACTTTAATAAGTATACGATTAGCATTCGTCATATATTCCATGAAGTTTCGAAATCCACATTTGTCGCCGTACTATTCCGTCTTGCTCAATTTCGAGGACGAAATTTCTTTTTAGAGGGGAAGAAATTGTAATACCTGAATTTCTAAAATTCACAAAAAGACCAAAATACCCTTATGATCAAAAGTAAGAATAATTAAATTAACAGAATACCAAATGAGCTATGTAAATTCAGAAAACTTATAAGAAATATCACATATGATCCAAATAAATTTTGAATGACTTTGTAAAGTTAATTTTATAGATTATAATTTTCTAAAATCATTTATGTATTTTATATAAATAACCGAATATATTTCATATGTTTTATAAGGAATTTAATTAATAAAAGCCCAATATAAATTTACAAAACTAAGAGTCCATTTATTTTAAGTCCAATACATTATAAATCCCACAAGAAAAATAGTAAATCAAGTATATATACAAAATTCGGTTCACATAATCCCTAATAACCGATTAAACACAAACCGACTCCCAAAACCCTAAACAATTCGATTTCCAGTTTCCAGAGCTTGAGACCAATTTTCTTGGACAAGTTTGAAGATAAAGAAGGTGAGAAAAATAGTGTTCGAGTTCCTAAGTTGCTGTTTTGATCGTGGTGAGTTTTTGAGTGAATTAGGGTTTCGGCAAGTGAGGTTTTTGTGCTTCTTTTGTTCTAACGATCCAAGCTCATCAAGGGTAAGTTCCTAATGTTGATTTCAGTCCTATAAGTCATATGGAACACATAAAAATTAGCCATGCATGTTTAATAAGTCGTATAGAATTATTTGGAATCTAAAACCCTAAAAGCGTATAAAAATAACGAATGGGCATATAATAATTTTTAAGACCATGAATTGATTTTTCCAAGCTATTACATGTTATAGAACCTGAATAAAATACATATTTATGAATTCAAGCTTGTGTGAATTGTTTTGAGTTTTGTGGTTCGATTAAGCATGGAAAAAGGAAAGATTTAAAAAGGAACGATTAGGGTTTTGCATGAACTAGGGTTTTCTTGTAATCATTGAAGGTAATTAATGAAGTAATAATGATGAGCTAATGATTGGTTAAACCTAGGTTTAGGGTTTGTACTTGAATTGTGTCTATTCTGGTTCTAAATAAAAGGTTTGGGTTGGTTTTGTAAATATTGAAACTTAAAGGTTATTTTGTGAACAGTAAAATAAAGGTACTAAACGATATAAAAATAAGTGTGGGGTTAAACGTGTAATTTTGGATATTTAAAGGGCTATTCGAATTGTATTTAATTTATTAGGGATGCGTTTGTAAATCCTAAAACCTTTGGGTTAAAAGTGTAAATCGATAAAGTAAGGTTAGATCATATAATTAAAGATGTCAAGGGTGTAATTTGAAATTCTGAGCAATTATGGGTTCAACAAGTGTAAGTTGATTTTGTAGGACACGCATGAGTTTAAGTTAATTTCGGTTTGTTATCATTTACGTTCTAGGTTAAATTGGGAAATCATTAAAAGAAGTAATATGTGAATTTAATGCGTATTTAGTAATATTTAAAGAGTATGGGAAACCCTAGAACCTAAATAGGAAGTTGGTGAATTAATAAGGAATACCCTAAAATGTTGTGATTTCGTACGTCACTAAAATGAGAATATCCCGACAACTCTAAAAGTATTAATGTGATAAATCCGTTATAATATTAATGATGCTAATAATATTAAATAAATCATAATCCGTGTAGATTCGTTGGAGGAGACGCGACGTTACATCTTCATATTCTTACATTCGTTTGCTTTCCTCTCATTTGCTTTAAGGTACAGATATTCTGACCTTTTCAAGAAGGTCTCTCATGACGTTTTCTTTTCGTTAGCTTTTCTATTTCAATTATTAGGATTCCTATGCCATTGCTATGATTCCCTTCGCTTATGTGAATCTCTGTTTGCGAACTTCTATTTGTTGAACCTTGCTATGTTAATTATGAACTTCTAATTATGAATGTACGATTTGTGGTGTGATATGGATTTGACCCCGAATATTTGAATATGAACCTTATGATATGAGTTATCGATATGTTATATGTTGAACTTGTGTTGATTATGATCGTGTCATTTATGAAAATCTATTTGACCTAAGTTAGTTTGACACCGAGCCAATTATTAACTAGTCATGGGGTTCCATGTCCGTGTCAAGAAATGCACTTCGAAATGACTCTAGGCGATAGAGTGAAGTTACTCGCCACGTCCCTTATCTCGTTATCTGTTATGAGCTCGGTTTGAATTATATTATTAAAGTATGTTTGTGGGCGTATGGATGCATCCTAGATCCGATCTGTTGTATCGATATGATTTGTTTAGATGAATGATGTCGGTGCACACGCATCTTCATGAAACTCTGAGCTCGCTACTCCGTATTATTTTGAGATTTGTCTTTATATAGTTATGATGTTCCGATATGATATGTTCTGGGCTCGTGGTAGTTAACTAAATCTTTATTTGTTATTACTATGTTAAGTATTCTGATTTTGATTCGGTATGTTCAATGCTTATGATTATGTCTTTGGGTTATTATATGTTCTTATCTATGTGTATGCTTTTGTATGTTTATGTGATTACCGTTTAAAGGCTAGGTTATGATTAATATGTTTAAATGGGGTTTGTATGCTGTTATCTGGTGTTATGTTAGTTATCGTTATGTGAATTCGTTGAACTGTGGGATGAATGTATGAGTGTGATAGTTAGTATTCTATAAGCTTAATATGTATAGTCTGATCAGTTGATTTTGGGAACTTTGCTTATACGTTAGTGTTTTATTGCCTATGTGACCTGCCATGTTTGAACTCTGCTGATGCTAGGATTTGATCTTAGAACTGGTTTAGTTTATGATAGTTGTTTTGATAATTGCTGATGGTCATGCTATGTTTTGATTGGTCTATTTAATTTTAGTTGTATGCTATGTTCCTATTTGTTTGTGAGACTGCCATGACTTGAACTGCTATTTTCGCTGCTGCAATATTGAATTAAGTGTGTTAAGTGAAGGTTAATTAATTTGTCGAATGCTATGTTTAATTGTTGGTAACTGCTTTGTTAGTCATTAGACTCTTCGTTTGGTTTATAAGTAAATTGTTATTCTTGATATGTTGAATGTTTGGTTGTTCTGATGTGTTTGTGTTTGTATCATTAATGTGCTATGAGATGTTTAACTTGTTACGTGGTTGTTTGGATTTCTGTATGTTTGAGTTCCGCAGAGTCCTAAAAGATCTCTTATCATTATTTCATTTTGATTTCGTCATTTGTATATTTTGTTTTGTTTAGCTTTTGTTTCGTTATATCATTCTTTGGGCTTTGTAAGCTCACCGCACTTTTCTTTTCTGCGGCGGGTATTAAGCGTTCAAGATAAGCTTATGGGATAGTCGATCGGGTTGAGAGTAGAGGCAGGCGAGATTCGATTATAGAGATCTTAGATTTATTTTGAAGTTTAGTTAATTATGTTTTTTTTCTCTTGAGTATTTTTGTAAGGTTTTCGCTATTGTATAGTATTTAAAGTTCGATATGAAACCAGACAGATATCTTTACCCTTGTCGGTCGGGGTGTTACAAAAGACCAACGAGGGTCTTCGTCATTGGTCTCAAATGGATTTGGAAAAACAAATTGGATGTCAAGGAACCGTAATCAAGTAAGTCACGTCACGGTGGCTAAGGGTTATAGACGGAAGAGGGTATTGACTTTGAAGAATCCTTCGCTCCGGTTGTTCGCCTTGAGGTCAGCACGGATTTTCTGGCGTTTGCGGCTCACATGAACATCACCGTTTATCGATGGATGTCAAACGCTTTTCTTAATGGCAAACCGAAGAAGCGGTCTATGTCACCACCGGAAGGATTCGTTGATCCGAGTTCCCGAACCATGTCTACAAGTTGAACAAGGCTCTCACGCCTCAAACAAGCCCTCGAGCGTGGTATGATAAGTTATCATCCTTTCTTATCACCAATAATTTCGTCAAAGGTTCGGTCGACCCTACACTTTTCATACAATATCACGGGCACACATTTTAATCGCTCAAATTTATGTGGATGACATCATTTTGGGTCAACACATCTAAAATACTCAAACGCTTTTTCAAAACTTATGAAAAACATTTTGAAATGTCCATGATGGGTGAACTTCGTTCTTTCTAGGACTGCAAGTTCATCAATCACCCCGTGGTATTTTCTTGAGTCGGTCCAAATATGCCCTTGAGATTTTAAACAAAATGGAATGCAAAGCTGTGACACCTATGCCACTCCAATGGCACATACCAAGAAACCGGACGCCGATTTACATGGGAAATTGGTTGACCTACTAAATACCAAGTATCATTGGGTCTCTCATGTATCTAACACCAAGATGACTCGATATTGTCTTTGCCGTATATCTTTGCTCCGTTATCGATCGAGATCAATGAAACCCACTCTTCGAGGCTAAAAGAATCCTCCGATACATCAAGGGAACCATTAACTTGGGATCCGGTATCCGAAGGATTCGGTTTTGAACTAATAGCTTTTTCGACGATCACGCAGTTGCTTAGATTCTCGGAAAATTACCGTGAGCTCTACAATTTCTTGGTGATAAAGCGGTGTCATGGCAATCGAAGAAGCGAGGATTGTACATCGCCGTCCTCAATCGAAGCGGTAATATGTAGCCATGTCCGCGTGTTATGCTCAAGTCATTTGGATGAGAACACAACTCAAAGACTATGGTTACATATTTGATAGAATCCCGATGTCTATTGCGACAATCGGAGTGCTATTGCGATCTCGTGCAACTCGTTCAACATTCAAAATCAAAGCACATCGATCTTCGTTATCATTTCATCAAGGAGCACGTGGAAAATGGTACCGTTGAATTATACTTTGTGGTCTTGAATACCAATTGTGCAGACCTTCTCATCAAAGCCTTAGCTCCCGCTAGGTTTAATGAGTTGGTCCACCGGATTGGTATCGGTGTTTGACTCAGGAACTGGATGAACTTTTAAAACATTCTTAAAACCGGTCCAAACACCAAAACCTCTTTTGTAAATATTTTTCAAAAACAAAATACAAAAATATAAAATATGATAAAATTCAAAAATATTCTTCTATCCAAAATTCTTTCAACATGGCAAGTACAAATCTTCCGTCAACACTTTACTCTTTCAAAATTCAGTATTTTTTCTTGGTCAAGTGTTGAGGGGGAGAACGTAAATATTTTTAGGTTTCATAAAACCTTGTACTTGCATGTTACCTCATCCCGGTTGTTTCTATGTTAATGGTGGTCACATTTCTGGTTCACTGACACTCCCCGGGCTCAAATTTATAAAATTTCATTATTTCTTAAGACGAGGGGGAGTGTCATCAAGTTTCTTTCCAAAAAAAATCATGTTTTTCGTAACCAAAATGGAAGTTATGGGCTATGGATGAAAATGGTTAAGGTGGAGGGACTAAAGATGTCAAAAGTTCAAACTATTTTTTAAACAAAAACACTCCACCAACTATTCTTACACATTTATTACTTACATTTAATACCTCAACCACTTCATCCTATGCATATCCTTCAATCTTCATAACCGTGTTTTGATCTCAAATTTGTAAGTGTTTTCATGATCTTTGTGGTATTACAAACAACGGTTTTGATTTGTTTTAAAATCCAACGGTTTGATTTGTCCCTAGGCATGATCTTGTGTTCTACGCATAAGCGTATGAACACATAATCATGTTTGGGTGTTTTGTGTTAAAATGGTTGTGTTAAAATGTTGATATGATCACTCTTAAACCATTTCTATCAAACAACCACCTTAAACATAAAAGGATCACTTTTGAAATTAGGGTTCATACTGCGTAAATTTGGGTGTTTTCATTTGGGAGAGTTTCGGTTAAAAGATGGTTAAGAGATGTTGTTTACATGTTTAATTGTCAAAAACCTTGCTCGATACATACCCGAAACATCAATTTTGTGAAAACTAAGATTTAGGGTTTATGTTCATACTAATTAGGTACTTTTGATTCACAAGGGTTTTTGTGTTAAAACTTGTTTAGGACAACTCACTAGGCCTCTAAGATAACCCGGAAAGATTTGATCCAAATTCTATGGCTAAAAATCTTATTCGTAATTTTTGAAAACTAGGGTTTAAGTTTTACGCTGTGAAGCGATTCACGCATAACTGTTTTAATTGTGACTTCATGTTAGAACTGAAAGGGATTGAATATGGTGTTAATGAATGTCTTATGATTCATTTATTTCAGGTTATTACGCATGAAATAATCAATTTCAAGGTTAACTAAGCTTCTACGCATAAGGATCACCTTATGCGTAGAATGTTATGCGTAAGAGAAATCTTACGCGTAACTGTTACGCATAAGGTTCTACAAAGGGGACTACGTGTATCCTGTGAAGGATATGGGTAAACAGTAAAGCTTTACGCATAAGGTTCTCTCTTACGAGTAAACCTTGTGCGTAGCTCACATACATTTCACGAGTAAGCTCTATGCTTAAGGCTCTCTTTTCCCACGCTGTAACATTTCTTACGCATATGTCAAGATCCCACGATAAGCTTATAACTATGCGTATGGTTCATTGTTTACGCATAAGCTTGCAAAACCCACGCCTAAGCCTAATTTTTAACCAAAATTGTGAATTGTTACGCGTGCAAACTTGTAAATAAATAAATCATAACGTCACGAAGCCAAAATGTCACTAATAAGCTTAAATGTTTAATAAGTTGTGAAAATAAGTGAAAACTTGGACTTTAAAACTCAAAATTAATCAACTCACTGAAACTTATCACGGCGTCTTTGGACTATTGGACTAACAAGTGACATTGGACACGTAATATTCGTTAACATATCATTTTCAATAAATAGACAATAAAATCAACTTTTGACTAACATAATGTCTTTCGATATGTTGGTTCGTTTGGCTAAATTTCTTTCAGATCATGATATGGACGTTCAAATGGAAAACGTAGATGCACCAAATGTTCTCACTGTTGAAGACATCTTCCCCAATGGTTACCCAATGAAGATCGTAAAGAATAACCTCAGATTCGACTTTGATAACTTCACTTGCTCTGAGTCGTCTTGCCATATTGCAGTGGATATTCTGAAGACTCACCCGTATCAGAACATGCTCACAAACTCTGCTATTGTGTCAGAGATCTATGTTCACCAATTCTGGCACACAATACTAAAGGTCAAAGGTCAAAGTGTTTGTGGTGACATCAACAACAAACAAGTCGCCATCACTCACAGAGATTTAAGGGTCGTTCTTCTTCCATCCATCCACCGCTAATTACACTGCTACTCCTACTGAAGAGGTAGTTCTCCAGCTCATGGTCGGGCATTGGCTATGATGAATCTGCTGCGATCATCACTAAGCACTCCTCGAGAGATCTCAAAATATTCCTCAACCATGGAGAACCCTCACATCATGATTGCCAACCGTGTGCGGGCGTGGCGGTGGTTATGAGCATCCCAAGCTCATGGAACTACAAATATTTTGGGCTATGGTCAACATGAATCATATCAAATTCTTTGCTCGATCCGGGACGACATGATGTCATACCTTTAAAAGCACGGCACCAAGATCCCTTACATCGATACACCAAATTGTTGATCGAAAGGGCTCTAGGAATAATCTCGATATTCCTCGAGACTTGATGACCCCAAACATCACTCCGTGTTGCTTTAGCCCACACTCAATGTTGTCGACGGGACTCAACAACGAAGAAACAAGGTGCGGTATTACCTAATTGCCTTCTCACTGCTGATATCAAGGGACTACAATCGTACACAGAATATTTGGAAGCAGTTGCACTAGGCAAAGTGGGATTCATGGATGAAAAATCGTCTGGTACACCTGTTAGAAAGACCAAAAGAGGCGAGACAGAAGTATAGCGAGCATGGGAGTACTAGAAGGTATTCAAGAGAGTCCTTCCGTAAAGGAAAGTTCCATTAAAGGAGGCAATCCCTATTCCCAAACCTGAACCGCAACAAAAGCTAATGGATGAAGACTCAAAGGACACTGAAACGGACAAAGAGGTCATCTACTCTAAAACTCCAATCGATGATACTTTGACACAAGCAAAACCTCTAAGTCCTAAGGCTGATAAAGGTAAAACCCCAGTTGCGGAGCCAGAGGAAGAGGAGAGCTCGGATGAAGAACCGCTGGACAAAGACTATATGAAAAAGCTGAAGAATCTAAGACTCCAACACGTTGCTAAAGAGTTTAATCGGCAACAAACTCGTGGCCCCGGAGGGTCAAGTGGTGGAACTCAAGCCACACCAGTTTCCGATGCGGTTAATCAACCCGATAAGGGAACTGGTACCACCACCCACGAACAACAACAAAGGCAACTTGAGGATTCTATCAACTATGACTTTGAGGAACCGTAAATGGAGAAGTCCGAGAAAATTCACGATGAAGATGTTGAGGTCGACTAAAGAAAATGCGAGAAAAAGAAGCTCAAGCTCAAATGTATGAAGACGCCGGGATGAAGGTCAAGAAATGGCTAAATCGGAAAAGATGATGATGTTGATTATGATGATTTTCTTCTAGATAGTCCAAGACGCTCAAGGAACCGACTTCGAGCCACCTAAGGACCCCGAGCCTCCTCATGTCTCATCATCATCGACTCATCTTCTCACTCTTCTCCACCACCATCCAAAGTTTCAACCGGATCCGCATCCAAGTCTCAGAAGAAACCAACCGACTCTTGGATATCCCGAGCTAAAACAAAGATTGTCAAAGCTTTGCAAGTCGAAGAAAGACGTGACCAACAAAAGTTGAATCAACTAGGCGACATAATCAACCTTCTTCAAGACGGGATAAATGAGATGTTGAGTGAAAGGAGCATATCGAAGCTTCTCAAAGGAGATTTCAAAGGAAATGGAGAAGACGGCTAGAGAATATACTCACAAGTTTCTTCTCGACGTCGTCCCAGGAGTGACAAAAGGGATGTTCACCAGACAACTCTATCCGAATCTCATGCAGTTGGCTAAACAAACAATAAGATCAACGCCCTTAACTGTTACAATCAACCCAACTGAGCCTACAGCTTTCTCCAATGCAGAATTGGTTTCCAAGCTTGTACTTCAAATGTCTAAACGATCTGCAACGTTTACTTCTAACGAAGGTAAACTGTTTGAAGCATTGCTGGAATACCAACTTAAAACGGGATGCAAATCGGCAGCTGAAACGGCTAAGCGTCCTAGAGACGATGATGATGCGGATAAAGACAAAGAATCGAAACGCAAGAAGAAGTCTAGTGAATCCTCCTCTATGCCACCACCACTCCAAAGGACTCCAACCGAAACAAGATCTCCTCCACGTTTGACTGCAATAGATAAACCTCGGGACTCGAGTTACCACCATCAACAGAAAACCGGTGATCATTTGAATACTTGGTGGTGATGATGAAGAGATCCCGAGCCCCAACAACAACCCACCTCTCCCGCCACAACAAAGATGACGATACAAGCGAAGAATATGGTGGTTTCTAGACTTGTTGATGCTACTCCTCATTACACGAAGGTCAAGAAACGGTAGATGGTCGTACCATGGAGCATGTGTCGATTCAGGAGCATGTTTAAAGTGAAGAAGATGACTAAGGTGAGCTAAAGAGAATCAAGAATGATGCCTTCCAATCGCTTAAAGACATTTCGAAGTGCAATTGAAGTCGAATACCATCTCGACAACATTGCACGAGCGATGTCGAACAATATAGATTGGCTCAATCAAGCTAACATCGACTTCACAAGACAAGACAAGGCTCCTATTACATCGATTGGACCAAACCTCTACCAACAATTGGCCGATCGGATCAACCTCAAATTCCATACCGTTACTTCTTCAACAATGACTACGAGTTTCTTCTACACGGTAGCGATGTGACAAGGAAAGCACGCCACGCCACTCACATTTCCTTCCCAATGACAATCTACTCTCACAATCCAACCATCGAGGAAGAAGCCACACATATGTTTGCTGATCAAGTGGAAAAGTACGACATTGATGCGCTGTATGGGATTCATCATTGGCCTGAACGCCTAAGAATCTTCTATAGAAGCTGTCAGGTTCTCAAGTCTAAAAATGAAGTGTTTAGTGAAAAACGGATCATTGCAATCAAGCATGTTACCCTGTCGTCAAAGTGGGACTACACATTCCTCAAGAACATTGTGGTCAAACGACAAGACGAAGAGGAATAGGACTTTTGTGAAGCAGATTTTCCAAGATTGTCACTAAATGACATTGAAGATATGTATCTTGCTAAGGTTCAAGGACGAATGAGACATTTCTCTACAACCATCCAACGCGAGTACATCAAGTCATTATTAATCTTCATCAGAAGCATAATGATCCAAGAACGGGTGAAGACATTCGACTACCGTAGAATCTTATAAAATGGGTCAATTTTACATAACCTCAACTAGACCTCCCGACATCAACCGACTTCCTCAATACACACTCATCAAGAAACCATTTGGGGTAGTCTCTGATGAACTACACCACAACTGTTTCATGGCGTGTAAAGAACTTCATAAGTTTGGGATCACACTTTGAAGAAAGTTAGAGACGAGCTAGCATACAAAGTTGAAAGAGATTCATGACGCATCGGGTCACCAAAGAGATGGAATTCGAGGAAGAAAAGGGATGTTAAGAAAATCATCACGCGGATTGATGAAAGGTTGTTTAGGCGGGATCAGATCAGAACATTGGAAAGCTTCGTTGGTGATCGTCCAAGCATTTCTCTCACGGGCTATCAACATCCATAACGCATTCCTGGAGTTATTACTGGAATACCTGAGACTCCTGGTACCCTTTGATCTGTTTCTTTCATTAACTATTTGGATGTGTGATTTTTAACTGACAATGGCTTGTGCACACATAACGATGTACAACCCGTACTTGTAATGAAAGGACCTGTGGTGGCATCGATTGCCATAATACTATAAAAGGAGCGAAAGCTTCTTACTTTTGAGTAAAACTAATCAAAACTTTCACTTTCAAAGTTTTGCTCAAAAGAACAAGTACTTCCCCTTATGATTTTTCAAAACCTCAAAAGTTAATATCACTTGTTGAGGGGGAGTATTTGCTTAAAAACTTTGTTCAACAAAGCATTCTTCGTGGTAATCTTCCCACAAAACTCGAAATGGGCATATTCGATATCAAATTTTGTCAAAATTAACATTATATGCCATTTTTGAAAGGGAGAAAAATTATGTGATAAGAAATATGTTGTGAATTGCAAATGAATCGTTGTGCTAAAAAGACTTAACCAATGAATTGACGAGATCTTAAATGTTAGTAACTCGAAAAGACTTGTCCGAAACGGGTAATAATTTCAAGCTAGTTTGCTAGTGATGTAAACGTGTCTCGCAAAGGACTTGTCCTAGTAGAATGTACCATTCGAGAAACTCTTGGTAGACATGAACTTTGATGGGTTTGACAACCTTTCGAGGTTCGTCCACACCTTCAAGGTAGTTATTAGAGCTAGTTGTCACCTAAAAGCTGACAATGTAACTCCTTAACTATGCAACGTAACCGTGTCTCGCGGGGGATTGTCTATCTTGAGTTGATCAATTCAAAAGTGTGCGCTCTTCTCTCACCGTGCATTGCCTAAATACTTAAGCACGTGTGAAGGGGAGTATTTAAAATCTTAAACTCTCAACAATGGTATTAAATGCTTTTACTCATAACCACTTTGAGATTTTCATGAAATGGTTTTTATGGCAACATAGGTTAGTCATGGAGTTATAAGGTGACTAAGGTTAGGAATAACCGTCTATGATCCGCCAGAGTCTGGAGGGATCTACCCAAGGACACCACCAATAGTTAGAATTAGAAGTCCTTAGGTATGATTATAAAAAGGAGAAAAAGAGAATCGGAGAAAGAAGGAGTTGAAGAATTAAAAGAAAAGTAAAGAAAAGGTGAAAAGAAATAGCCCACCGATTATTCAACTTAGGCGTATAATCGGGTTCAATTCATATGCTCTTGGTTGTCACTTGATGACGCCGGTATTCAAGATCAAAGTTGTCATGGACCCAGTGGACGCATGCACTAAACCTTCTTAGCCACTCAAGTTTCTCTCAACGAAGCTTGTTTCATTCTCACAGGAACCCTACATAAACTATATGCTTTCTCTTAGAGATTGTTGGTATTGAAGAAGGAGACCCTCTCCCTAGTCTCCGCTCAGGAAAACCAAAGTGCACTATTGAGTCTAGAGCCACGAGATACATCAAAAGATCTCTTAGGTACACTTGACAATTCATCGCTTGTCGTTCAACAATAAGAACGCAAGTGATACATTATCGAGTCCTTCATAGATCTTAGCAATCTGTCGAGAACATTTATAAGAGGTTCACAAATGTAATCCTCGATGATTGAATGGAAACTCCCGCCAGGTCAACATCAACGCCACGACAGAGGGTCACTCGGTAACTCCTTGTGGGTTACGCTTAGTGTGTCTCAAACGGTCTGATCGTAGGGTGATGCTTGGTGTACCTCAGCGACTCACCGAATGTAGATGTACTTGGTATATCGCATTATCTCACTTGTGGAATCCAGTTTAGAACGACCTTTGTGAGAATTAGAGATGTGCTTTCACACTATGCTATTAACACGCTCAAGTTCAAACTTGTGTTACCGGATTATCTATAACCCATGTTTTATGTTTTCTTCTTATGGATGCTCATGGTGGAAGAGATCGCATGGATTCTCCTCATGCTCATACCAACCACAACATACGAAAAGTTCTCTCACCTTCAAAGGCAACACAAAGTCAAAATGATTCTTCATCAATAAAAGAATCTACCAAGTTTAAATACTTAGAGAACTACATCAACAATGCAATCCAACGTCAAAGAGTGTGTGAGCATGTTGGGGAAAGACGTGGAGACACTGGAGCAACGAAGCGGACCTGATGCAGATAACCACAACATACTATCACTACCACCACAAAGAACAAAGATCAAAGAACAAAGATTAAAGAAGACGTCAAAGCTGAAATCTTCAAAGTAAACAAGATCCTCACTCTGGGGAGATTGTTCGAATCAAGACAATTCTTCTCACAAGAAAGAAGAATGTTAGAAGACGTCAAAGCTACTATTACATCAACACCTACAACGTTATCACTCATATCATTAATCACCAACACTTAGGGGGAGATTGTTGGAATCACTCCTAAACTAGATTACAAGTGTTAGTAATTAATATGTAATAGTTAGCTTAATTAAGGCTTTTATGTTAGTAATCAAGGCTAGGCTCATGTAGAAAGCCCATGAGCCTATGCAAAGCCCAATAAGGAAAGGATGGGAACTTGGTGTGTTGCCCTAGTTCTCTCCTATAAATACCTCATGTAAACCATCCTTAGATGGTTGGTTGTTCACATTTACATTTTACTTATGCTAAAACTTTCTCTCAAGTCTTACGCGTAGAGTGTGTGTGTGTTCATCCGATCCTTCCTTCATCTCCTTTCTTATATTGATGCTTGTGTTACTAATATGGGAACCTAACAGTTTGTAACAGCATATCTTCTATTCCAATATAAGATATGATATACTTAGTGCATAGTTATCTCTGTAAGGGATCTCCTTAGTTTATAAAAGGAGATCCTAGCTAGGTTAAACATACATCTCATATTCTAGCCGTCTTAAGAAGAGCTTCAAGGTTGTAAACCCTAGTACTAGGAGAGTACTCAGACATTGCTTAATAATATTGAAGTCATTGGTGTTACATTGTGTTTACATTAATCTTCTAAAGTACATTCAAGTAGATTCCGCATACTTGTGTGTATCTACAACAAAGTTTCTCATTGTTGTTTTGGAACCATCCAAGGCAACTAACACGTTTGCAAGCTAAGTGTTCTAGATCCAAGGTTTGGGACTCCACAAGCTCCCCGATCAAGCTCAAACTACGGCCCTGTGATCCGACACCATCCGGTTGGTGCAAAATGGATGTGCATTCCATGGACTTCGTTCCAAAGATCCTAATCAGCATCTCAAGGATTAAAATCGTTGATTCCACGGACCTTGATGCTACCACACGAGAGACCACGCGCTTGCGCCTCTTCCAATACTCTCTACGGGACCAAGCTAGTAATTGGCTTGAGCGACTTCCCGCCAGATCCATCTCAAGTTAGGATAATCTCACTACTCGTTTCCTTGCCCAATTTTTCCCACCGAGGAGAACTACTAAACTTAGGAACGAAATCTTGATGTTCCAACAATGTCAAGGTGAATCTCTCTCCGAGGCATGGACTCGATTCAAGGACGTGCTCCATAAAGTCCCTCATCACGGCATAGATCTTTGGCTTCAAGTTCAAATCTTCTACGATCATGTCAGTCCCTCCACCCGACAAACCATTGATTATGCCGCCGGCGAAAGGCTAAGTAACCTCAATGTTGAAGCATGTTGGGAAGTCATCGAAGACTTAGCACAATATGAAGAAGAAGAATTGGAAATTTCGATAATCCATGAAAATAATTTGGATTCCCGCGCACAACTGTTTAAGAGTATAGAGGCACAAGTGAATGAATTAATGGAAGTAACCACCCATGATTATGAGCATGTGAACGCGATCAAGGAATTTTTGCTCCCAAGAAAGTCCCGGCAAGATGAATTCGAGGACATAATGTTGACATTTGTCAACAAGCAAGAAAAGGAAATAAAACGCCTACTCGAAGCTCAAATGAAGAAACCACACGACACTTTCTTGGAGCTAGCTGACAACTTCATGCTAAAACTCCGTGAAGAAATCACAAGGAATAATGTACCTAAAAAGATAGAAAAGTATATGCGATACCGGAGCTCGTGAGAGTGATTCCCGAACCCTCTTCAATTCCAATAAGCAAGGTAAACCCCCTCAAGGAATCACATCTTTTTAAGAATTCTTGCCTCAACGTTTCCTGCATAAAAGAGACATTTCTTAGGAACATATTCATTGGAAGGGTGCACGTATCGCTTCCCAATTTTCCTGACATAAGGAAACGTTCTTTTGGTTTTAAACCGATCGGCACCAAGATTGAACTGTACAGAGATTAATCCCTCGCCCTTTTAGCACGATCGGCACCCCGTAACGTTCTTGGAGTCTACGAGCCGGGCACTTCAGGATGTATACAGATCACACACACAAACCTTGAGCAAAGCAACGACACTTGGTTTGCAACGCAATAGCGGTAGACGCAGAAAACTTAAAGGAAGTGTTTAATGCCAACAACAATCTTGTGTGGTATGTGTATATTCTTTGTGTGGATTTGTTAGACTCTTCATATCCTTTTTATATCCCAACTGGTAGTTAAAGATGAAGTGTAAAACGTCATCCTAAAGCTAAGGAAGAGTGGAGGCAGTTGCACCAAAATAGCATCCATTTTCCCTGTTTACCAGGTCTTGACACACCAAGTCAACCACAAGTGGTATTAGATACTTCATCATCCCTTGTACCTTATGTTGTATACCATGTACAATAAGTTGATGCATTAACTAATTGCACCTCATGCTTTATGAGTAATAAACTTCCAAACTAATATTTCCAACATAAACTTGTATCACGTTACACATATAGGAACTAATTTATTTATAATTGTTTGACACATTAAGTTTATCGATATATCTAGTGATTAAAAATTTATTATATCACATTAATTTTCTTGATACGTATGTAGTGGCACACTAACTTTTTTTATGCATATATAGTGACACAATAATTTTTATGACACATTTTTAATGACAACCCTATGTCTTTTGACACCTTTAGTTTAAAAAAACATGTTTATTAACACATTAAGTTTTTTGACACGTTTAATAGAGTGACACTTCCTTATACATTTGACATACACATCTTATATATGTAGTGACACTAAATTTTTTGATACATATATAATGATATATTAAAATTTTAGTGACATTTTAAATAACACACTATGTTTATCACACAAATTTTCTTGACATATATGTAGTGACACACAAATTTGTTTTTTAAATGTTTGTAGTCACACACTATTTTTTATGACATTTTAGTGACAAATTAAATTTATTGACACACTTAGTTTCGTATTTGGTGACACACAAAATTTATTCAACACAAAATTTTAGTGACACATTTTAATGACAAATAAAGTTTTTGACGCACTTAGTTTTCATAATATAAATTATATAAAGGGCTAAAATAAAGCCAAAAACCATCCAAACTTCAAGGCACCATCGTCGACACAAGAATTATGTTCAAAATTATGCATTTTCTATGAAGCATATTTTACTTTTAACTAATAAAAGTGAGCTAAGTGTGAAAAAACATAAATGAAAACACAATTGTTTCGTACAAGAACTGACACACAAATAATGCAACCCAAAATTTGTTCATCTTCTATTCATACACAAAGTTACACCCTTTTATTTCACAACTCATCCAATAGCGAATACATAAATTGCAAAAAGAAAAAAACATAGTAGATCTAGTAAATTCATACATCACTTGTTTTTAACATTGTCATCTTGAAATAAAAGCCTAATAAAAAATCAAGCAAACCGTGATCTGAAAAATAATAATAACTTCGCATTTGACTCACCCGAACCACCACCTAATCCTGACCCTAACCACTTGACCACAAACTGATAAGGGTATAAGATCTGAAGAAAACACGACTTGACCACGACCCTTAAAACATCGACCATAACCCCAATCTGAAGCAGTTGTTAGGGTGTTCACAATGAATTCGAGAATGACTATACGTTAGGGTTTGATGGTAAAAGAAGAACATCAATGAAATCCATTCCATGAAATACTTTTATTAATAACCCAGTTCTCGATTTTTATCTAAACAATAACTAAATCAAAACATTAACAACGATTAGATTTGCTGATGGGAAATTTAATACAACAAACCCACTAAATATACGATGCATAACGAGAGGACCTCTGTCGGATTATGTTAGCCGCCGAGATATAGTCGATTTCAGATGGATATGAGAACGATGAAGGCTTACAAAGATGTCATTGTCCTGTGTGGTTGCTTATGGTTTTTAAAGAGGTTTTACTTTTGATGGAGATGTAATAGGTTTTTTTGGGATCAAAGAAGAAAATATCAGTGTTAGTTTTTTTGGTGAGTTTAAGTCAAGAGGGTGGGAGAGGTAAAGGGAGAAGAAATAGTGAATGATTGAGAAGAAAATGAATGATGTCAGTTAACTTTGAGATTATTTTGGGATATAGTGATAGATTAAATTACCGTGATACCCTTAAGGATTTAAAAGTTAATTAATCTTTTCTTTTAAATGAAATAGACACTTGGCAAATTCTAGTTGGTGCCTATTGTTTTTCACTTTAAGGTGTTCATCACTTGAACGCAAATCTATATATATATATATATATATATATTAGTCACCTCTGACACCTTTGTGACGGTGTCTCTGCGTTTAGGCTTTGTTTATTTTTGAAAAGATCTGTTAAGTTCAACCCGAGATCTTGAATCTTTTTTTTTTTCGAGTCTGTTGTTAAGAAGAATGGGGTAGGATGCTTGTTAAGAAGTGTTCTTTAAGTGGTTGCTAATGATGATAAGAAAGTGTTTAAAAATGATGATGATAAAGATTAAGGTTCAGTTTCGGAGAATGAAGCTAAAATTTAAGCAACAAGAAGGTTGGTTTTTGTTTAATATTTTTCATTAAAAAATTATTGCTATTTAATTTGTTTATAACTTTATACTCTGTATAAATTCAATTATCAATTTTAAAGTTATGTTTTTAGTGACTTTAATTAAAATATGAAATTGAAGAAGTTTTTTTTTAATATTAAATTCATTTTTGATGTTCAAATGTGTTTGGCGTAAGGATGATCAATTTTGGTAGCTTATATGGACGCAAGGATTCATCGTTTTGAGAGTTATGTGTTTAATTAAAGATATGAGTTTTTTGTTTTGTGTTGGTGGGTTTATGTTGGACTGTTGGTAGATACGGGAAGATCCGATATGTATCGATCGAAGTCATCTAGATTTAGATGTATAAGTTTGTATGTATATGTACTTCAAATGTATCAGGAGAATTATTGTGATAAAAATTAGTGTCTTTACAAATGTATCAAGAAAAATAGTTGTGTCATTACAAATATACTAAAATTTTGTAATGTGTCACTATAAAAGTAATAAAATTTTGTAGTGTGTCATTATAAATGTGCTAAAATTTTAACGTGTCGTTATAAAGATGTTGAGAATTTAGCGTGACACTACAAATGTGTCAAAAAAATACGCGTGAACTAAGAGTGTGCTAATTTAAAATGGTTTGATATAGCCGGATTTGGTTTATATGGTTTTAGTTATAAGCGTTTGTTTTTCAGTTCGGGTTTATGGCCTTCTACACTGCAAACACGGTCCATAAATAGATGAATGATGAATGTGTCAGAAACTAATATATAACAGAGGCATGACATGTAGATTAATCAAGATATGTCCACGTATATTTTTATGTCATGTCATCTCAATTTATGCCACGTCATAAAGCCATGTCATCATTCAATACATGATATTGCCATGTCATCATTGATATACATGACGTCAGGTGTACCTAAAAACCGGATTAAATGTTTGTAAAAAATGTACGCAACTGGATTCAAACTTGGGTTGTCTTCTATCAAACATAGAAACATCTCAACCACTAGAGCAACCTAACTTTTGTTATTTAATTTTCAAGTCAATATTGATAAACACAATCCGTACTTAATTTTAAATTAAACCCACTAAATAAGGAAGCTAAACTAATATTATTCAAAAATCATTCAACCCAAAACAAAATCAAAACCCTAATATCATCTTTTTCTCAGCTCTATCCTCTAATGAAAAAATAGTATTTGTTGAAGCTTAAATTGGCAACCCTAATCTATCTATTAATCTTCTATTAATATTAATATTACTATTAAAACAAGGTTTTTGCTTGAGTCATTCTTGACTAGGTGGCATTTTTCTATTGGCTAGCCAAATAAAAAATTACTAATGCTGATGTCATAAAATATAATAACTTATTAATGCATTTTTAATCCTTTTAATAGTAATTTTAAACATAAATCTTCTTTTCAGCTGATTTTGATATTTCCAATATGTGACCTCTTGAAAACATCATAACCATTTCTTCACTCGAGATTTTGAAATTTGAATTTATGACCACTCACTTTATTTGTCCTACTTCATCTCCATCATCTACTTAATTTTTCCATCTTCCACCATATATATTTTGTTCCAAACGAGAAATTAACCAGGTGTTCGTAAGAAGCCCGCGACTTCAACTGATTTTTGTTCCGACATAGTGATTTGTGCAGGTTTTCATTTTAGATTGCTATGTTTTCTCATATTTCTCACCACTGATTCTCCATTCTAACAAGTTATGATTCTGGTTTTCTTTCATCTCATAATTTATTTGAGTTTTATGTTAGGCTCTCAAAATTGATGTGGGTTCTTATCACTTTATCACTCAGTCACTTCATGTGCTTCAATGTAATTGCATTTGTATAGTGGGATTTGTTCTATTGTTGATAAACATTAAGTGACTGAGTGATAAAGTGATAAGACTGTTACATGCATATAAAGTGTTTGATGAAATGCTTGAATTATTTTCGAGTAAATTCCCTTTCTGTGCTTCTTTTCATAGAAAGGTATATGTGTTCTCAGTGTGGCGCCCCTCTAGCTTTGTACATCGAAACATTCCAAATATAAAATTGATGAAAAGTTTAAAATCATATACGAGGCAATTAATATCGGTTGTTAGATGTTATGACCAACCATTAGTATTTTAAAGGGTGTTTGTTTGCCTATTTAAAGTATTTGTTGCTATATTTGAAGTTATTATAGTCTTGAAACGATATTATGCTACATATTTAATTTAGTTTATATTACCTTTTGCTGTTGATACGATCTTATTGTGTTGACCAATTTCTTATTAATTAAAGTGTTTTGATAATTTTTTTATAAGTGTGTTTCTATAAATCCGTAAAATGAATGGCTTCACATAGACCAAGATATCAATTATTGTGTGTACATGTGGAATTGTGGATTGCTATTTATGAGTAAGATTTTGTTGCTTTTGACTAGTCTCAAATAATTTTTATGTGGACAGGTATTTTATGGTGTTTGAGGGTGGTTCTTTCTCCGGGTGATGGAGATTTGTTTATTTAGTGAGATAAGAACACTTATATACAATGCACGAGAGGTATGTCGTGAACTTGTGCATTGTAGTAAATATTTTTTTTGGTCTTTATCAAATTAGTTGTTTTGTGATGATGCCATTAAGAAATGAATAGAAACACGAGCAAATATCATGGTCCTTAAAGGTATGATCATACATCACCGTAAGGTGAAGTTGTAAGGCAAATCTCAAAGGATTTTGTCTCCGATTCATTTATCGCCATTTAATAGATAGCCTCAAACATGTTTTCTCCATTTGAAGCATGGTCGATTTTGACTTAAGTGTGTTGATAGTTTAGAGCTTAACTGTTGGTTCACTTGGTACTAAATTATGGGTTTCTTTTAAACTCAAGTCTAGATGGTTTTTCTTCAAATTGAGTATAAAAAGAGAGTGAAAGGAGTTCTTTAAAACAAGTTTTACATGCCAATGTTTACAAAATAGGCGTTGTGGTGACACAAATACTTTCATTATTATTTATTTTCATGTTCGTGAATTTGTAATTCAAATACTTTTCTGTGTTTTCGGTAGGAAGTTGATATAATTTTATGAAGATAAAAGAATTTTTTCAACCCAACTTCGTTCTTTACTTTGCTTTTCTATTTTGGCATCATTGTTAGTAGATGTCTACTTTGGTGCTCATAGAGCTTGCGCTGCAGTAATTAAGTTTGATGAAATGTTAGTTTCTTCTTCATGATTTGCTTTCAAAATTTCTACTTGAGCACATTCACAAAGTATTTTCAGTTTCATTTTATTTGTGACATACTTATTCCCAAAGAACAACATGAAAGTGGCAAAACCATACTTTTTTGCTTTCTCAAGGAAAAGAGGGGTGAAAACAATTAGCTCAAATGTTTATTTATGTTGATAGCTCGAGTGATTGTGCTATATAATCATTTCTTCTTTGTATTATATTTGCATGAAGGGAAGATTTTTATGGACGGGTCATGGGTCAACAGAGATAAAAAGAAAGGGACGTGATTCATCTTATGTGTACTATGTTTTGGTATTAATTAATCTTTCTAAACCAAAAGTATACGAGGGGAGCAAAATAGAGGATCTGAAAAGTGAAAAGAATTTTATCTAAATAGGAGGATGGAAACAATATGATAGTGTATCTGTTACTACATGTTTAAAAGAGAATGGAAACAAAAGGATCATAAGATCCTTAGTCAATGCTTTAAAAAAAAGAATGGACAAGCTTTGATATTTGCAGGCCATATCAACATATGAAGAAACTTGCTTGACAGAAGATCCAAATTTAGGTTGTAGCTGAATTCAGAATTGAATATCAATTGAAGGTGAAAGTGGACATAAAGTGAGAATCAAATTGTAGTTTATTAATGTAAAATTTATTAAAGTTTTTTAAACAACCCGTGTATTACACGGGTCTTAAACAAGTATTAAAACATACTAGGGGTTGCAAGATATTAAAAAGGTATATAATTAGCATTTGCAGGTTGCAACGATATTAAAAAATTATATAGTTAGCATCAGCAACCCGTGGGTCTGCTACATTTCAAGGTTGTGAGATTTTTTATGCCAATATTCAAAAAACGTATCCCTAAATATCATCCACAATTTATCTGTATTTTTGTTAAAAAACCAAAACCTAAAATCATTCAATAAAAGTAGACCACCATCATCATCATCACATAATCGAAAATTATTCAAAAACCTAAACCTAAGTTGTTGCAGATAATCGACAATTCCAATCCAAGGGTTATTGGCTGGAAGGATTCCTGGCTTATCTGAACCTAATGAAGAAGGTTTGTCTCTTTCTGTCTGTGTTTTTTACATATCTTATTATCATTTGAGTTTGGATAAGCTTTTGAGATTATGTGATAGCAAATAGTTAGAATAAAGTAGCCAATGAGAAGTAGTATATACTATATAGATTTTTTTATGGTAATTAAAGATATACTGGTACTTATGATAATTTGATTATATAAGGATTGAATAATAAGTTGAAACTAACTCAAAAATTTGAAACAACTTACTGCATACAGCTCAAATGAGTTGATATATATCTTGAAAATAGCTTGGATGGATTTTTTGGACTGTTAATTTTTAATGAATCAGTAGGTAGGTATAGTAACAGGTCACAGCGGGTGATTTTTTAACGTGTAAGTCTATTATAAGTTGCTTGAATATTTATTACGCGGAGTGGATATTATGTGAACTTACATCAGTATTATCTAAGGGAGTGTTTGGTTTTATAAAAGATATAAACCTGCTAGCCACTACTAAACAGATATATGGATATTGTATGAGTAATATGCTAAACCAAACCTACTGCTTATCATACTGCAACAAAAGTAGTAGAACCATGATTAGAATTTAGAACTAAGAAGATGAAATAGCAAGAGCCTAAGAGGTGATAAATGGGTGAATTGACATTTTAGTAACAGATCAAACAAATGATTTTTAAGTTTGGGTCAAAATGGGTCGGTTTGGGCCTTTTTAAAATTGTCTATATAGATGGTTACATAACTTATATTACTAAACTTCATACGCTTTATTTTAAACAATATAATGTACACTATAAGCTTTTGAATGAACGCGAGGCAACTTTGGAACAGATGTAAATAAGGGTTTTATCATCATAGGCCTGCGGTTTTGTTAACGGGTTAATAGAGTTACTTATTCCTTAAGCCAAAATACACCAGCCACATTCACCCATTTACTTTTTGATATTTAGTAATTATATAGGTCCTATAACTTTCATATATTGATGGGTTATAAATAAGTTAGGGTGAATGACAATCTTCAAACAAAATTTAAATGGCCGTGGGTCAACTCAAGAATGGTTATGTATTTTACTCAAACATGTAATAAAACAACAATGGTAAAGATGTCAAGGAGGAACCAGATGGTTGATCCTTTTCTCTAGGGAAAAAGTATACAAACCACCAACACCGCTCCTTACTCATAGTGGATGAATTTAATATGCGACAAAGGATGATTAAACGATTCTTGAAATATATTTTTAAAGATAATTTATGTTAGTTTGAATTTAAGTATTTTAGCAATGTGGTGTTAAATTTGATATCATTTTGTGGTGCGGGTTGTTGTAGGAAGTGGAACTGCTAAGGAGAATACGGAAAAGGAGCACGCTTTTTTGTCACAACATGTTTGACGATATTGCAAAGATCTCGAGAGTTCCAGATGAGTGGCCGCCCGCCAATTACATCATACACACCACGGTAGGTATTTTGGTTCGATCAAGCTTTATATCTACCGTATTTTGTGATTATATTTTAGTTACATGAATGTTAGTACACTTTGATGCTATGTCTGATATTTTCATAGAACATTGTTCTGCTGTAGTACGGAGTAGTTAGCTTCTTATGACCGTAATTGCTTCACAACGTAACATTAACTTGGTGTGGTATCTCGGTCGTTGTTATACGTGATGCAAAATAAGAGGTCATTACTTAGTGAAACTAATGCAAATTTTCTCACATGAAATTTGAACCTTTTTATGCGTAAAGCGCTTTCTCCGTCGCCATAATGCAGGTCGTGACCCGGATGAAGAATCATAGTGTCATTTCCGAGTGGCCTAAAGGTTAATACAGTCCTCCATGTAGTCTACTCTCTGGAAATTTATACACCTGACTTTTTTGAGATTATGCGGATGTACGAGTGTGTTTATGTGAAGTACGACTACCGATGTTCTTTTTGGTTTTATTTGAATGGAATTTGATTTGTTTGTAAGAATGATAAGTTGGTACATGATTCTCACTCTTTAGCAAACCGTGCCAAACTTAAAGGGTTGTTTGGGATTGCTTATGATCTTATTTGATTTTTATAAACCCGATAATTAAATCCATACAACTTTACTGAAAACCGCTTGTCTGCTTAGTTTAGAAGGAATAAGCATTTAAAAAGAATAAGGTATCAACCTGATTATTCTCAAAGCAGATAAGCTCTTAAAATGAGCAATCCCAAACACCCTCTAATTGCTCCAATTACTTCCAGACTAAAAGGTGGTGCTATGATAAGAATCCTTCATTGACATAAAAAAATAATAAAAATAAAAAATAAAATATATATTAACTATTGAGATTATGTGGAAGTATAGCCCATTAATAAAAATATAGGTGGCGAAATGGGCGCACAAAAGTACTCAGTTGAATTGTTGCTCTTCCAAAGATCCTCACAAAAGGGTATGGGTTAGTGGTCTGCTCGTAAAGCCGCTTACTTTGATAGAAGCAGTACAACCGTTTTCCAAAATAAGGTTGATGACCGCAAGGTAACATCTTTTCTTCGTTCTTTTAACCACATACATGATCATCTGTTTATGTTAATAGCAGTTTGTGATTTAGCCTTAAGGCGTGAATTTTTTTACTTAAAATGATGCTTTTGTATATTTGAATACCTTGCTTTATGAGTATAAGGATAGTAAAGAAATATGAGATTACGTATGCTAAACATTGGCCTAAAACCCATGTATACTACATAGGTTGGTTGGGTTGTGTACAGTATACTACATCCAAGAAAATAAGGTTGGTTGGATTGACGCTTACAAATTATTATTATGAGATTTTCCAAATTTAAATAAGCTGATCAGCCAAGGGTCTATTTTAAACTTATCTTTTGGGCTTATGAGATTATAAGCTTGAACAAACACCTTGGAGCTGCTTATGAAGACTGTTTAAGTGATAATATAACCGAGTAATATATTCTCATTTCATACTTTCTGATTCGTGTTACAGGATGGCACCAACTGCTATGTTCTCATTTATTTCACTATGATCTAAAATCCCATTTGTACGTGTTTAAAAAAATGATTAAAATGTTTGTAGGTTGCCATATTAGAATAGACACATTGGTGAACTTAACCATTTCGTCCCAAACAAAGAACGGTTATGTAACTCTATATATAGTGAAAGTCGAAAAGCATCATGATAAAGAATAGTATCAAATTCCATAATTTTAAACTTCCAATTTTCTTTAGAAAGTCCGGATAAAGCTGCTTATTTGCACATTTTACTGTAAAATAGCCGCTTCAAAGCTGATTTTAAGCAGATATGCACTCTTAATAAGCAATCGAAACACCCCTTTAGATGTTTTTCCTTTTCGGATTTTGTGTTCATTTTTGGTTCACTTTTTTGCAGATGTGAATTGTATATTTAGGGTAATGGGAACTCTGAGAGGCAATCATCAGTTTAGGAAGCCGTTTATGACTCAGTTAAAAGTTTTAGAGGAACAAGTGTCGGTAATTCTTTTGACCCGTTCTTTTCATCCTACAGTATTTTAGCTAAAGTAGACTTTATGATCACAATATTCGACCACATACGTAGTTTTATGCACGTATTCAACTATTTGTTAAACGAAAAAAATAAAACAAATAATGGTGTTGGAACTGTAGGGTCATTGTGCTCATTGCAGAGAATAATGTCTATTTATGATTACATGCTCTTTTTGTGCATTATTTTACGTTGTTTCTAATCACATGCTCTTTTTGTGCAATGCAGAATCAGGCACCATGTCCACATGTTCCCAAACACAATGCTTGATCTCTTGGTTCAAGGTATATATAAATTGTTATACTCCTATTTGTATTGAGTATGATATTGATGTAGAGGTGGTTAAATGAGGTGGCCGACTAAGATGACAAAAACATTTTTTTTGTATGTCAGCATAATGATGTAGTTCATGATACACGTGTGCAGCTAGAGTCCGTGGGTAATGCATTCACAAAGTAATGAATTAGAATTTGTAAAAATTTTCAGAATACGTTATGCCCATATCTCTTCATGCCTGTTTATGCAAATAACAAAAAAGGGATTGTTTTCTCAGCTGCCACCTTCGTCATGGCCCACTGTGTCGATGGTGCAGAGACTACGGGAGCTGAACACGGGCATATGATTGCTGCAAAAGGGTAAGTAACAAGTTGTGTTGTTAGCTTATCTACCTGAATTTACTAGCCTTAAGGCGTGATTTTTTTTACTTAAAATGATGCTTTTGTATATTTGAATATCTTGTTTTATGAGTATAAAGAGAGTAAAAAAAATCTGATATTACGTATTCTAAACATTAGCCTAAAACCCATGTATACTACATAGGTTGGTTGGGTTGTGTACAATATACTACATCCAAGAAAATAAATTTGGTTGGATTGACGCTTACAAACTATTATTATGAGATTTTCCAAATCTAAATAAGTCGATCACCAAGTGGTCTATTTTAAACTTAGCTTTTGGCCTTATGAGATTATAAGCATGAAAAAACACCTTGAGCCGCTTATGAAGACTGCTTAAGTGATAATATAACCGAGTGATATATTCTCATTTCATACTTTGTGATTCGTGGTTATGGGATGGCACCAATCGCTATGTTCTCATTTATTTCACTATGATCTAAAATACCATTTGTACGTGATTAAAAAAATGATTAAAATGTTTGTAGGTTGCCATATTAGAATAGACACATTGGTGAACTTAACCATTTCGACCAAAACAGTGGACGGGTTATGTAACTCTATATAGTGAAAGCTCAAAAGCAACGTGATAAAGAATAGTATCAAATTCCATAATTCTTAAAACTTCCAAATTTTCTTTAGAAAGTTCGGATAAAGCTGCTTATTTGCACATTTTATCAGAAATAGCCGCTTTAAAGTCGATTTAAGCAGATATGCACTCTTAATAAGCAATCGAAACACCCCTTTAGGTGTTTTTCCTTTTCGGATTTTGTGTTCATTTTTGGTTTGCTCTTTTGCAGATATGAATTGTATATTTAGGGTAATGGGAACTCCGAGAGGCAATCATCAGTTTAGGAAGCCGTTTATGACTTAGTTGAAAGTTTTAGAGGAACAAGTGTCTGGTAATTCTTTTGACCCGTTCTTTTCATCCTGCAGTCTTTTAGCTAAAGTAGACTTTATGATCACAATATTCGACCACATACATAGTTTTATGCACGTATTCAACTATTTGTTAAATGAAAAAAATAAAACGAATAATGGTGTTGGAACTGTAGGGTCATTGTGCTCATTGCAGAGAATAATGAAAAATCGTTCAAATCTGTCTTTTCTACATTTTATGAACATGAAGATATCCGCTTACTCTTTTCAGCAATAGCAGCATGTCGGTATGCATAATTTGTTTGCAGATAGAGTATGTACAAAGTTTTTAATTTTTTCATATCTCAAATATGTTTTCGGTCCTTAAATGTTGAGCTCTGTTGGTCTTTTAAATCTAGGATGAATCTTATTTTAAGGCTATCAGCCAAAATCTTTTGATTTTTTAATTGCATTATTGCAGTTGTTTGAGCCATTTGACATCAAGAAAAATGGAGTTATTGGATTTGACGAATCTGTTTGTTCCCTAAGCATCTTTCATCCTGATGCATCAGAAAGATGTGAGATGTTTTACTTTGTATTTACATCAATGACTATGGTTAGAATGAAACATATTAATTGGGTTGAAAGGGTAACTATCCAAAATCTTTTTTCTCCAAAGAAGCTATATACCAGTATGTTTAACAAAAATCAAAGCAACATCTATTTCAAGTATAGGAAGAGTGGTCGGGTAACGGGTCAAATGGGTTCAGTTCGGTCGGTTGGGGTTGAAAAGGGCCTGCTCGGGTTTGCTTGACCCACAATGTAAGATATTGGATTTCACATACACATCAAACCATGATACAAAGTAGGCGTACAAGAGGTTTTAGAGAGAAAGTTAGAGGTTTGGGAACTTTAGTGAGAGAAAGAAAATCTTATTATGAGCTCCAACTCTACCTTGGAAGGTAGAGTATTTATAGTCTTACAATAAAACGCCACACAACGGGTCGTGGATCGAGGCATACTGGTGGGTAAAGACCCGTCCGTCCTCCACGGTGTTACTTAACTAAATACTACTTAGCTTAAAAGAACTACGACTACGAGCTTTCTAACGATTACATATACTTGAGGTGACCGACTCTTTAATACGGAATTTCTAATTCCTAACAATCTCCCCAAGGAGGTCACTTTCAAACATATACTAAAATTACATTGAATACAAAAGATATTACATTAAAATTGTTCTTGCATTCTTGATGTAGTACTTTGCTCAAGCTCGTAGTCATTGATTCTTCTCATTGCATGTTTGGTTAATCCAAGTGGAGGTCTTTTTTCGATCCCGTGATGATAACTTTGAGCCGACTTTCGAGATCATCGGCTAACAAAAATCTCGAGACATCCATTGTGGTGTTGGTATTATGTGATGTTGTGACTTTCGGACCGACATGCTCACATTACGGATCATGATATCTTCTCATCGAGTAGCGGAAGCTTTCGTTGATTCATGATATTGGGCAGGCGAAAGCGAAACATGGGGTGAAAATATCGAGTCATTGATGCACTTATCATGATATCTTGAGAAATGAATGTATTGTGTGAGCATGCGGCTATGGATTGACCGCTTCATTCTAATCACCGCAAGCGTCGGGTGTACACATACAACGATTAGCAATAAAGCGCGCGAAAGTGTCTTTGATCACTTTCGTTGAATTGAGGTACACGCCCACGGTTCCCGTTGATCGAGTACAAGTATCGCTCGTGATCGGTATAATTCTAAGAATTTCCTTGACGGGGTTTGCGCTGTTGCTCTAGTTGTTTCTCAAACCGGAACGTCTCAAAGAAGACAACACGGAGTGAGTGAACCAAATGAATAGAGAATCACCGATTGATGAAAAGATATTTGAAAAACAATTGTGTATTGCTCAATAGAAATTGTTTTTGCAATACAACGAAGGTTTTAATGAAAATCAATTATCAATCATAAAACACCTTTTGATTTGAAATATTCAGTACCGGTCGATGTGCTAAAGATAAGATTTTTAAGCACAAAGACCGGTTTTTCAAAGGTATCCGTCAATCCATAACTCGAACGAGATTGATTCAAAAGATTGAATCGCTCCATTGTTTACATTCGGTTGTCACATGGTTGATCTATTGAATAGATCTCACATGCCACCTACCAGAGCTTGTTTGATGTTGGCTCGAAGGCTTTCCATCTTCATTGTGAATATTTTTACATATCACTCGGATGTTTTGGCAATACCACAAGGATAATCGTGGGACTCAAGATATAATCTCTCTTTCCACATTGTGTGAAGCAGAGTCTTCATTGAATGTGTCCTAATGAGATTTATGGATGATCTCGTGGCTCTAGACTCAATTTGTGCATATTTGGATCCTGTGGAGACTAGGAGAGGGTCTCCTCTTCAATATCAACAATCTCTAAGAGAAAGTCGATAGATAATGTCGGTTCCCCGTGAGAATGAAACAAGTCCTTTTAAGAGGAACTTGAGTGGTTTGGGAAGTTGAAGTGCAGTCGTCCACCGGGTCCATGACGTCTTGTCTTCAATACCGATGTTACCTTGGTAACCATCAAGAGTATATGAATTGAACCCTGATTCCGCCCTAAGGTTGAATAAATGGAGGCTATTTGTTTTCACCTTTTCTCATTCAATTGTTTTAATTCTTCAACCCCTTCAAGTGCTTACCGAGACTTCATAGCTAGAACCTTGTTGGGTTTTTTCCATTACTAGCTCGGTCTCATCCGCACTCTTCCCATATCTCATTTTCTCCTTTTTCAATATACCTAAGGGCTTCTACACTATCTAGTGGATTGTCCATGGGTAGATCCCTCCGGTTCTAGCGGATCATGAGAACAAATACCTAACCTTATCATCCTTATATCACCATACATAAAGTAAAGTTGGTCGGTCTATTTGGTATTGTTCATACGCCATTGGAACCAATTGAAAACCATTTGAAAATCAATCGAGATACTTATGATATATTATCAAAGCATTTTGTACTGAATTGTTTTGATATTTTTAGAACAAGAGCCCCTCAACATGTGCATCAAGTGTTTGAAATCGTTTTGCACAAGGAGGCAAGAGAAAGAGTTAACTTCTTTGAATTCCATTTTCTAAAGATATCAACATCACTTCCTAATCAAATCAAGTAGATAAAGCATTTTGGGAAGGATGAGGTTTTCAAAATTTGCTCCCCTCAATATGTGCCTCGAGGTTTGAAAAGAGTTTTGCACATACTAGAGGAACCTACATATTGAGATAAATGATCACGTTTCAAATCATTGTGGTTTAAGATAGATGCTCCCCTCAACATGTGCATGGAAAATTTGAAATCGTTTGGTACATGTAGGAAGGAGAGCTTGTACATCCTTATAAAACCATTCTTCGAATTATCGTTTAAACCAATTTAAATCACAAATTATCCCCGATCACATTTATCAAATCATTTGAGATTTGTGATCTACATAGATTTAAATTGATTTTGAAAGCTTTATGGGGAATTGTGACTTGATTATGAAAGCGTTTTAAGCGATAAGGATCGGATTTTAAGACTTTAAACTCCATTGATTAAACATGCATGAGTATCTTTTGATAACAATTGAATGACAAATAACCTTTTAATTTAATTGAAATCATTCTCCCCCTCAATCAATGACATAGGTTATTGATTGAGAGATAGATATTTTGACAAATAAGTCCAGATGATTATCAAAAATTGAGTCCGAGTTATTTATAAAAAAAAATTAGTTTTCAGCAGATTAATATTAATAGAATCAGAGCATGGAATTTTTTTGAAAACATGATAAAGTATGGCTCTGTTCTTTCTTTAAAAAGCGGGTTACTGCCTGAAATGACAATAAACCATTGTTTCTCTTTCTCCCAAATATATCTATATATATATATATATATATATATATATATATATATATATATATATATATATATATATATATATATATATATATATATATATTTTTAAATTCGAACAACATCTAAAGTCCCGTATCATTCTTTGAATGCGACATCAAGACCGTAGATATAATCGAATCGAGAAAAACATGACAAAATGACAATATTTTTGAGGATTTTTGAATTTTTCAAAATTTTATGGATTTTGAAAGTTTTATATTTTCTATTTAATTTTGAAGGTTTTATAATTTTGTATTTTGTTTTTCGAATAGATATATACAAGAGATAGATGAAAGAAACCTTTACTCCTCTTCTTCCTCTTGAAGGCGTTTGAGTGTTTCGGTTGAAGGCTTTTAAGGCCAAGTCGTGGAAGAATAAACCCAAAACGTTCTCTAGGAAGAGCTTTGGTGAAGATGTCGCTAAGCGGTATTCGGTCCTCACAAAGTAAAGTTCCCCACACCGTTTTCCACTTGTTCCACGATGAAATGATGTCGAATGTCGATGTGATTTGCTCTTGAGTGTTATGCGTTGTTGCATGAGAGCAATAACACTTTATTATCACAAGATGGAGGATTTTGTTAAATTCAAAGCCATAGTCGATAATGGGATCTTATCCATAGGATTTGAGCACAACAAGATGACATGGCTATGTATTCACCTCTGTAGAGGAAATAGAAGTACTCATTTGCTTTTTTAAGACTAGCTCACAAGCTTATCACCCAAAACCGAGCACCTCGGACGTGCTTGACGAGTATCTTGACATCCTGCATGATCGGCATCTGCATAGGTCGTTAGTGACATACCGGTGTCCTTGGTACCAAAGTCCCATATTGATGGTTCCTTGGAGATACCGAAGACCCGCTTAACCGCTTCAAGGTGCTTTTAGTAGGCTTATCACGGTATCTAGCACACATGCAAACAATGAACAAGATGTACGGTCTACTAATGTGAGGTATATCGGGGATCAATCATACTACGATATTTCGTTTGGTCAACCATGATCCCTGAGTGGTCCTCATCTAGTTTAGTACGTTCAATCATGGGAGTGTCAGCGAGGTCACTAGAATCGAATCCAAATTTCTTTAAAATCTCATTTGCATATTTTGATTGATTTATGAAAATGCCTCCGGACTTTGTGAAATTTGTAGTCCTAAAAAATGACATTTGTCCCATCATTGACATTTGAAATTTAGAACCCATTTCATTTGAAAAGCGGTCACACTCATTGGGGTCGGTCGAGGCAAAGATGATATCATCAACATAAATTTTAACATGAATTAAATGTTTGCACGACTTCACGGTGAACAATGTTGGATCAATCTGCTCCTTTGCTAAATCCGGTAGATAGAAGAAACTTTGATAGCGTATCATACCATGCCCTTGGAGCTTGCTTTAAACCGTAAAGAGCCTTCTTCAAGCGATAAGCGTGAGTAGGATGCTCTTGATTCACAAATCCTTCCGGTTGGGCGACGTGAGCGACTTCTTTAAGATCTCCGTTCGTAAATGCCGTCTTTACATCCATCGATAGACTACCATGTTCTTACTAGCGACATTAGCCAAAAGATTACGATTGCCTCGATTCGAGCAAGCTGGAGCAAAAGATTCTTCAAAGTCAATACCCTCCTCTTGACGGTATCATTTAGCAACTAATTGAGCCTTGTTCTTCAACACATCACCATGCTCATCAAGTTTCACTTTGAAGATCCATTTTAGAGCAATAATCATAGCACAATCTGGAGCGGTACTAACTCATATACATCAAGTCGATCAAACTCATGAATTTCATCTTGCATGGCATTGAACCGGTATCTTCATTCATGGCGGTTTAACATCTTTTGGTTCGATCTTAGAGAGTACGGAGTTGAAGAAGCACCATAAGGTATCGGTTGCAAGTTGTTTCCGTGTGGATCTTGGGCGAGAGGATTTCCAATGATGTTGTCTAATGGATGATCGTGAGTCCATTTTCTAAGGTGTTCATGTGGCGGTTGTTGAGGGACCGAGCTAGCGATTCGATGTCTCTCAAGAAGATGGTTCGATGATGATTCGAGGAGAAAATATGTTTTCAAATGGAGCATCTTTGGGAGTAGCAAAGGATTAACTTCATCATTGATGCGAAGCAGTTCCATGATGTACATTCGACGATTGATGATTTGTTGATGAGGCGAGAGATCGAGCAGTGGCACTTCTTGACTTAATGATATTGAGGCGTAGGATTGACTTCATTCTCGGGGATATGAGCGACCTATTGTGGGAATTGACAGTTCAATACCACTTGGCTCATAGAGTTCATCAAACATAGGATCAAACAATTTCTTTAAATCATCCTCGGATGGAGGTACATATGGAGTTCTTTGGAGAAGAATTTGGTACAAGGATGAACCAATGGGATTGTTTTGAAAGCGGGTCTGGCTGGATTGTCCAGAGCCATGAACTGTTGTGCGTCCCCGATGTACACATTACTCTTCGAGATTGACCAGTTGTCTATTCAGGGGAACAATACATCAACATCTTCATTTTACCAAATGCATTCCAGATATCTTCCATATAACCAATCAGCCCATTATGTACACAAGTACCCAACCAGAGTAGAAACAACGACATCACGGTAACTTTATCATCGGAATCATCATTACATATCTCTCCCCTGATGTTCATATATCTCTCCCCTGATGGTTGCGACCTCATCGGAATCATCATTACATTGTGTACATGAAACACTAACTGGAAGCACTTTATCATAAGTCATATAGAGAAGAAACAGCAACACATTATACATACCAAATATTCTTGAAATAGAGAAGAACAACAATTTGCTCAAATGAATCCTGTGAGAATCAACTGCTGCAGAAGCTCTCTCTAACTATCTTTATCAACCCATATGTAGACAATTTAGAGTGGTCACTGTTGAAGAAAACCCGATAAACCAAACTTGAAACTGAAGTCGAATTCCCCGCATTTGTATCTTAAGCTTGCACTTAATGATGGAAGAACAATGTCGAGAATCTATGCTTCAAGCAAATCTCTAAGTACTCACTACTCAAACAAAGAATGATACAATAACACCTCTTGAGATTATCCACATCGTAATCTGCATGTGACACTGAGTAAAACAACGTAACTCCTAATAGTGATAGTTAACCAGGTCTTCAACCATCCACCCCGACTGCTGGTAACTAGATAAGCCAAGTCTTCAACTCAAATTCTTAAGCCCAAGCAAGTTATCAAATAAGAATACGCCTTTGTTGAACGTCAACTTCAACCTCAAATAAGTGATAAAAGAGTAACTTCGAAGTAATCAACTTGTGTCAAATGTCCAACACGTGAATAAACATACAATTGGATGTACATTGACCCGCTGAATGAACCGGAACAAATGATTCCTCAACTTCAATGCATTCTTCCTAAGGTATACATGTAGAGACTGATCTGGAAGATTCACCAATAATGTCTTCGAGTGGATGAGGAAGTCATTTTCCATAATGTTCATGTGGTTGAATTATAGCGTACACAATGAGAGGAACAATAATCCGTGAAGATTTGGCAAAGGAATACCAAAGAGCGGATCATTATTTAATAGTGCAACTGCAATATTATGATAGTCATTATCAACACCTAGAGGAATAACTAGAGATTGGGCTTCTTGAGAAGTCTGAGTTATACTTCTTAGATGATCAACATTCGCTAGCGGTTGGAAATACTCATCAAACATATCTTGAAACAATGAATCCCAAACAATGAATCCTAGTTATCCTTAGTAAGTGAAGCATTAGGCATTGGAGGAGAGTCATCAAAAATCAAATCGTATGACCATTATTCAAACATCCATCATCATGTAGTATATTCACTCTTCTCCCCCTCAAAAATTGCATCCGAAGTTGCCATTTTTGATTTAACAAGTGAATAAGAGTATACACCAATGAACGTAGATCCACTTGATGAATGAATGAGCATGGGAGAAACATGAAGTAGGTTGATGAAGAATGTCGATGAGAATGGTCATAAATATGAAGAATTCTCTTCTTCTGAAGATAAAGCGCACTGAGGCGTACACTTTTCTTTTCTTTGAGGAACGGGGCCTGAAGTGTTATCTGCGACGCCATTATGATGAATCACGAGGCTGAATCGATGTGAGCAGACGTCATAGCGGTTGAATATCAAGGTTGAGTTACTTGAACCCGTTAATTATGAGATATCAATCCTTGTGTTATCCATACTTTAAACCGATCCATGTATTGAAGGATCGAAGTATCTGCAACTGAGTAAGGACTACCTGCACTAACATCACAAGCTTGATTGCATATATATTGGTTAGTAACATTAGTATCCAAACCCTTTGGAGGTTCACGGTCAACCTTGATTTTGTTATCAGAAAACAGCTTTCCGGTAGGAATCCACCTAAGTCCAGCATCCTTAAACATTCTACCAGACGGTATCCACTTATGGCAAGGTCTAGGGTTGTAAGGCTTCTTATGCATAGTGGAATACTTATCCTTGTTCCTAGTTTCCAAAGATTTAGCAGTTGGTATCCATCTAGGCGAAGTTTTTGGTTTGTTTTACTTTACAACATGTTGAACCTTAGTCACGTTAGTAGTCTTAGTGGATTGTACCTTAGCATGTGAATTAGGAAAATGTTTCTTATTCGGAAAAAACTCAGAATTTCTAGTTTTGTTTTCTACATGCTTAGCATTCTTATGCACATAACTTCTCTTAGATGCATGCCAATCCCTAGTCTTTTGAGTGTTCCTAGGTAGTGGTTTACAACTACTAGCAGTACCTTGAAATCTCGTAGAATTCCTCACCCTAGGTCTTGCGCCTAAAATTCGTCTTTTCGAATACGTGCTGTTTCTAGCTTTTTCTAGATAATAGTTCTTCCACAAGTCATTCATATCATATGAATTACGGGTTTTAATGCTTGGTTTTGACCTTTGTTTCGAACTAATCCTAGAGTCTTTGGGGAGTAAAAGTAGGCGCATGTTGAGGTTTAGAGGAACTAGAAGCATGACTCTTAGGTAACACGGTGAAGTGGTGGTTTTGACAAAACTTGTTTCTCATCAACTTGGGAGGCAAACCGTGTTTTGAAAATTTTGGTCTTTCGGATGTAAAGCAGATGGTCGCCTAACAACAGACCGGTTTCTAATGGGATGAGAAGCTGGTTTCCCAAGGTTGATGGTTTTGTAAACTTAGTGTTCACACTTTTCCCTACAGCTTTCCTAAGCTCATTCTTTAAGGCAACAATAGCGAAACTCTTATCACAAGTTGAGCTTTGAGTTCATCAATTTTTCTATCAAAGAGTTTGTTTGTTCCATTGACTTAGTTCTAGCTTCTTTGACAAAGTCACTTAGTTCTATGTGATGCTTTCTCAAAGACTCATTTTCCTTTAGTAATTTAGCCACATAAATTGTGATTCATTATTTCTTATTATAATAGCATCAATGTCTTGTGTATTCATGACTAAAATACTTTTCTCATTCAAGGCGTAAATATGTTTCTTGATTGTAAATGGTTGACTCTTTGTCTTGGTCGAGCTTTCAAAGTGTTAATTTCAAAAGTTCACGAATTCGTGAAGTTCCGGTTTTTACATGGTTTGTTAAGTTGAAAACTTTCTTCTTTACTCGAATCACGATTTCAAGTGAAATGAAATGTTTTTCAAGATTTGAGAATTTGTTTGAAAGTTCATCAAAAGCCTTCTTATCAACCATATCTTTTGTCTTGAAACACTTAGACTCAGCCTCAACCAAGGAACATTTATCATAATCATGTTCAAACATTAAGATCGAATGTTTAGGTACATTAGCGGATGCACTATGTTGAGCAGTTAAGGGTACCTCATTACATGACACCGCTCAATTTACGGTGCGATATATCGCATCCACATCATGTGTAACAAGAGTCACTGGACATTGGGTGTGGCAAGCTTATCTATCTACGAGCCTCGTATTCGGTGTCAATCGATCCGTCACCCGATGCCTTCTTGTTTTAACACTACAATTTATTGATTGTACCCGACATTCATTCACCTTTCGATCCAACGACCCACTTCTTGTGTGACAGAGTTCTTGGCGGTGGTAACATCATTTATTGTTGTCTCGAGGTTCGCATTCAAGAACACCCGATTCTTCAACGGATACATTACGACTCATCACAAATATCTCTCAACCGCACGGACTCTCATCCACTTTTTCATCTTTCGAGTAACTTCCTCAATATACTTCTCCACATTTTCCATGAGATGGATAAGTGTCTCTGTGAACACGCTAATGTTCATTCGGTGTGTCTCTTGAGCGATATTTCGATCGCGTCTTGATCATAGTCGATGTGAATTCCCTTCTAATGAATGGTGAAAAAGTTTGTAGATCACTTGAAGTGCGACCTTTGGAACTATCCTTTTGAACCTTCTCTTTGTCGAGTTGTAGCTCAATTGCTCTAGGTTTAACAAAGAAAGTTCCCGTTAATGTGGATAAGTCACGATGGAAGAGGGCAATACATGTTCGTTCCATTGTTATGGGTAGAAGTAACATGATGTGAGAGTGAAGTTGTTGATAAGGTTCAATGCTACTTTCTTTATGCATGGTATACGTAGCTTAGGCGGTGCAATTCTCTCATTAGATTCTCGAACACGGAGATCTCACATCCTCATTGCTTAATTCAATCATCTTTAATCGTTCGATGTAGCATATATTATCATTGTTGTCCTGACATCATACGGTTTAAGCACTTCGAAATCACTGGGTCGAGAGAGTAAGACATGATGTGGAAGGATGCACGGATTTTACATGTCTACGATTTCATCCGAGAAATAGAATCTTTCGCGGGATTTTACTAAAATCAAGACGAAACCGTTAAGCAATGACCAATCAAATGTTTTAAGATGATTGATGGATCGACACAATGAAAGACAATTGTGTGTTAGTACATGTGATTGTTTGTAGGATTAGCAGAAATGTTGATTGGTTGAGATTTGGATTGGTTGATGCACGTTTTTACTGAGAATTTTTAGGTCTGAAAACTTAAAACCTCAATAACTTCCTTTCGGAAGGGATTTGGGCCTCGAAAAATTCGTTTCACAACTTTGTGGTGAAACTCACAATATTCGACTGTTCCGGTCGTTTTGACGGTATTTATTTGAAACAGATTCTGGATCAAAAGTTATGGCCGTTTGAAGTTTTGACGTAAAAAGTCAACTTTGTTCAAACCTCTTCTTCGTAAAAATCAACCAAGTCGTTATAACCCTTGAACCAAGTCTCTAAGTCACCAAGTCGCTAAGTAGCAACTGGCTAAACCTCAAGTCGCTGTGAATCAAGTCGCTAAGCACCAAGTCGCTAAGTAGCAACTCGCTAAATCACCAAATCGCTAAGCACCAAGTCGCTACACAGTCAAGTCGCTAAAGAGCAACTCACTAACACCAAGTCGCTAAGAATACTAAGTCGCTAACAATTTGCACTGCAACTCGCTAACACTTTCTGAAGCAAGTCGCTAACCTCACTAAGTCGCTAGCCGTAGTGGAGAATCTACGAACTTGTACTATTTGTTGGCTTGTCTAAATAGACAAGTCGCTAACAACTAACACTGTAACTCGCTAACTTTTACTGAAGCAAGTCTCTACGATGAAAAGCTCTACGAGAACCAAGTCGCTAGCAAGAAAAACTTCAAAAACAAACTTTTCAATCCAAAACAAGTCCAACCACAGTGATTCAAGCTTACCAAATCAAAACCCAAGCACATACAATGATCCTAAACACAAAAGTACACTCAAAATTCAAACTTTAACACAAGAGGTGATTCAAATGATGCAAAAACGAATAAACTTTTTCAAACTCAAAAACCATTTAAAAACCACTAGAAATCCAAAGATATGTAAGAGATGATCTAACCATGGCTCTTGATACCAATTGTAAGATATTGGATTTCACATACACATCAAACCATGATACAAAGTAGGCGTACAAGAGGTTTTTAGAGAGAGAAAGTTAGAGGTTTGGGAACTTTAGTGAGAGAAAGAAAAATCTTATTATGAGCTCCAACTCTCTACCTTGGAAGGTAGAGAGTGTTTATAGTCTTACAATAAAACGCCACACAACGGGTGTGGATTAGGCATACGATGGGTAAAGACCCGTCTGTCCTCCACGGTGTTACTTAACTAAATACTACTTAGCTTAAAAGAACTACGACTACGAGCTTTTAACGATAACATATACTTGAGGTGACCGACTCTTTAATACATAGGAATTTCTAATTCCTAACACTAGACATCTATTCAAGAAAGGAAAGGAGAGGTGGCAAGAAGCTAGAAGCCGAAAAGGGCAAACATTGTCGCACGTTGAGTTGTTTCTACAAAAGCCGGTATTCTCACACGGACAAATTTATGTGGTTGTTTTAAGAGTCAAGACAAAAAAGGTTTGAAGGTTCTTTGTTGTGAGAAAAATGGCAAATACATTAACTACATAACAAACGTTGTTTACATGGAAGGTTTATTTCGTATATGAATAAATCATGTAATTTATATGTTCCTCTCGAACTTATAATTTTTCTATTAACATATAATACATGGACAACTATATGTTGTTGTTTCAAGGGTAAAGCCGAAATAAGGTCTGAAGATTCTTTGTTGTAACAAAGATGGTGAACGCGCTAACTACACAACAAACGTCATGTACAAAGAAATCTTATTTCGCATATGGATAACCCTTATGTAATTAATTTATTATGATAATTATTTTTATTTTTATACATAATACATGAGCAATATATTTATGATTTTCAATTTATTGCCTTCAACATACTTGACTTATTCATTATTTATTCTACGCGTAAAAAAATTCGACAAACAATTTTATGAAGCGTACCCGCCCCATCATTACCCAATGATAGGGCTTTGTATTTTCTCTGACTTTTGATGGTGTTAATAATTAATATTAGTCTCAACAAAAATGTTTTTTCATGTAAATTTGTTATTGAATCAAGTACCTTTCATTTGTTTATTTCGTACAGGTAGATCAACTACTGAAGAAGTTTAAAGGTGGAAGTCCATGATTGACTTTGTATGCCGTCGAACCAATAATTGGGAGAAATTCATTTATGAGGCAGAAATAAAAGAAAACGAAAAGTGGGAAATACAAAAGTTTCGGAAGCAACATTTGTATTTTCTCTGGCTTTTGATGGTGTTAATAATTAATATTAGTCTCAACAAAATTCTTATTTCATGTAAATTTCTTATTGAATCAAGTACCTTTCATTTGTTTATTTTGTACACGTAGATCAACAACTGAAGAAGTTTAAAGGAGGAAGTCTATGATTGACTTTGTATGCCGTCGAACCAATAACTGGGAGAAATTCATTTATGACGCAGAAATACAAGAAAACGAAAAGTGGGAAATACAAAAGTTTCGGAAGCAACATAGTATGCATCAATGGGAGTCCATTGATGGGGAAAACCGAGCTAGCATTAGAGTTTGCTGACAGATACTGTCAATGATACAAGATGGTGTTATGGGTTGATGGTAAAGCTCAGTGTTTCAGACAAAACAAGTTGAATTTATCGTTAAATTTGGGGTTAGATGTAAGTGCAGATGAAGAGAAAGAAAGATGGAGGATTAGGTTCATCGATGAGCAAGAAACTGAAGCATTTAAAAGGGTAAAACGAGAATTATTTCGTAATATGCCTTATCTATTTATCATCGATAATCTGAAAACGGAAAACGATTGGTGGGAAGGTAGAGATCAAGATATGAGGTGGTTCACAACTTTGATCTAATGCCACTTCAACCATTGCAATTAAAAGAAGCAATCTTATTAATGAAAGGAAGATGAAAGAAAGAGTACCCTGGTGAAGAGATTGAAATTCTTGGGAAATTTAATGAGAAATTGGAAAGGTCGACTTTCGGGTTATGGCTGATAGGATCGTTGCTTACTGAACTTGTGATCGCGCCTTCAACAGTTTTTGAACCAATTAATCATATTCGTGTAGAAGAACCTTTATCACATATTGATGAAGCGTTTTGGGGTAACAATAAGTTTCTACCCAAAGTCTTGATCTTTTGCATTACTAGAAGCGAACGAGACTAAAAACCTTCTTGCCTCGAAGATGCTTAGTAATTGACAAGTATGCATTTCCCACCAATTAAAACAAATACTAAATTGTTCTCCTCCTCCTCCACCATTTCCTAAATTTTTACGAAAAAGTTTGGCAACCCGAAACCATTGTATTCATGTTGAAATTTATGATTAAGGCCAAAGGACTACAATCATAAAGGTCTTTATTAAAACATACATGTACTAATCGATTATCGTAATGTAGGCAAAGATAAATGTACTTAGAATTCATATAGTCGAGAGTTGTAATGAGGATCCTCGGCATCATGTCACAGCCGCCATCGTGCATGTACCAATTGATCATACAACAGACGGTTCATGTATGTGCGGGTAACACCAGTTTTTAGTAAAGCCTTTTTTTGTTGAAAAAGATGGCACCCAATTCATCATAATAGAAGAACTCGCTTATGTAAGTTAACTCATCTTTTGTTCATTTGATCATTCTATATCGACACTACTTTTCCATGAACTCAGCCTTACCAATAGCATTGATCATATATATACTTATTACAGCAGTTGGACCTCTAGATGCAAGAATTACTTTACTAGTTTGATACACATATTTAGTAACATGTTATGATCATGTCCAAACAACCCATGTTCCTAGCCTTATGCAAGGAGATTTAGTATTTTAATAGTTCCACCCAACTCATGGTCCTGTACATCTAATTATAATATTGCATATATGATTATACATGTTCTTTTGGTATTTCCTATTAAACTATTTCATGTATTAAATCGTTATGAAAATAATACTATGTCAACATTCATTGTTAACTTACCTAGAGATATATTGCCTAACTTTAAGAGCTTTTTAGGCTTTTAGCGAAACAATTACTCAACCTTACTTAAAATTTTCAAGTATTTTGGTGCGTAGGCTATTTGGAATTGGTAAAACACGATTACGTGAACCTGTATTATGTCGCTTAAACGAGTACTCAGTTGCAAATGTTGATTTTGGATATGTGATTTTGATGTAAAATTGTTTCATCTGCATTTTTGCATTACGTTTAGAGTCTTAATGTATGTTATTAATGAGTCCATGTTGTCTAACATATAATATATTCTGTTATATTGTCTAACTAAAGTTATAAATGTTGCAGTAACAGGTCAAAGTCAGGCGCTTCAATGAAATGTGTCGGCTGTAAAGGTTCTGGATTGAAGGTATCAATCAAGCATCTTGGCCCATCTATGATTTAACATATACAACATTCATGTAAATATGTTTGTAATCACAAAGGTTGTCAAGCTTTATATTTTATATCATATTCGATAAACGTATATTTCCTTTTCGTTCTTAATCCATTTAATATATAATTTAGTATGTTTATATCTTTTTTTGTTTAACTTACTTAACGTAAAACGTAGCTGCGCATACTAACATTTCTTCAGTTGTCGGTGATGGGTATATTTCTTCATCATTCGGTGCCCATAAAAATTGTATATTTCTTCAAAGATCAAAAGTATATCCTTATTAATACCCGTCCGCAAGTATTCTTCATTCTTAATGAAAAAAACTTGAGTTAAAATAAACTCAATCACATCCTAAGATTGTGATATGAAGTAGCGATCCTTAATTATCAACATCAAACCCTTTGCGAACCTAAATATGCATCAAAATTCAATCAGAAATATACACCTTCAAAAACAATACATTTACGTATATTCAATGTGAAACTATGAACAAAGATTATATTTCAGATCTATCCTTTTAGGTATGATGTAATACACTCAGTTAGACCAGACTTTGAATATAGATAAATAAGAGAAAATGGTAATAGGTATATTGTGGGTAAATTGTATCAACACACACAAAAAAATAATAAATGTTAATAATATTATAAAATGCAAAAGATTTCCATGATTAATATTGTTTATAACAAAATGTTATAAAGTAGCTACCTCCTTTTAGCCGTATTATTAATTATGGTAACATCAACTATACTTCTTAACCATTTAATTTAACTTTTAATAACTTTTAACTATATATTTGTAGTACTAAACCCTAAAAAAAACACAAATCAAAGTACTTACCGCTTTTAGTCGTTTAATAGATTATGGTAACATCAATCATATATCTCAAACATTTAATTTAACTTTTAATTACTTTTTACTATACATTTGATCCACAAAATCATAAAAATAAAAACCACAAGTCATACCCGTCCATCGGACGGGTTTTGACACTAGTATATATATATATATATATATAGAATCTAGATCAAATAATATCAAACTTAAAGTTGTTAAAATGAGATCCAATTAAAAATTGACAAGTGACACTCTCCTTACAACAAAAATAAAATTTTTATTTACTACAAATAAAATTGTTAAAGTTTCGATAGATTTCTTTTTAAAATTTGCGAAACCTAGGTGATACATTTGATCAAGTGTAATGTGTATCAAGTTTTTGTATGTGTATCATGTTTTGGAATATTTATTAGTGTAATGTGTATCGGTGTATCACTAATCCAAACTCATGTATCATTTGGTTTTTAGTTGCTAAAATGTTAATTTGTATTAAAATATTATTTTTGTGTTTTATTGCTAAAATTGTTATTTATAAATATTTTAGTGGTTTTTAGACTTGATCTTATTTTAACAACTTTAAGTTTGATCTCACATTAACTCTCCCATATATATATATATATATATATATATATATATATATATATATATATATATATATATATATATATATATATATATATATAGGGTGGGGTTATAATAAAAGATTGTTAAAATGAAAAGGGTGGGAAGGCATCTCAACCATTGGATCATAGTTGACGGATCAAATTGAGCGGTGGCATTTTGTAAATAATGCAAACTTCATGGGCAAATTTGTTATAGTGTATTTTCTACACAAAACCTATCCCGCCATTTATCTCAAACTTATTCACGGATCTCGCTTTTTCTAAACACACTTTCACACTAGAAATTCACACATCTTAATCATATTCATCTCTAATCGAATCATTACTCATCATAATCAAATCGTTAAACCTTCTAATCATGATCTAAGATGAATCTACCGCATCTTAAATGACCTCGTAAGTTGATTTATGAACACTAATTATGTTAGTGCATCTTTTTGTTAATTTTGGTTTTCTAAACTCATGTTTTATTTATCAATTTAGGTTCATTTTTTTAATATGATGAAGTAGACTTTCAAATCTATTGAAGAGTGTGTGTATGTGTAAGCTTATGTATGTTCTCTTCTAGATCTGGAACAAAATGTAGAAAAAAATAAATAAATAAAGTGTTTAAGAAAGTTGCAGACAAGATGTTTGATAAAATGTCTCAACTAGATTTTATAACCGTGATGCGCTAAATTTACATTGTGATGCAGTACGTTTTTAATTTAACTATGATGCAGTAGGTTATTTGGGCTTGTATGTTTGGTTATTTGTTCGATGCACTTGATGTTGTACTATGATGGAGTAGGTGTTCAGTTCCGTGTATAAGGATGCATTTGGTTAACCGTAGGTTGCGTTATGTGCGTAATGTGTTTGTATGTTTGGTTGTTTGTGTTATGCACTTGAATATGAACTGTAATGCAGTAGGTTATGTTTTCCGCTATTTGAAGTTCGATTAGGTCATGCGTAGTGAGTTTTAGTTTTCGAAATGTGCTTGTATGTGTTTTTGAATGCTTGATGTAGTAGTTGTAAAGAAGTGATGCAGTAGGTTATGTTTTGCAGCGTATGATATATGATTAGGTTACACGTAGTGATTTTTAGTTGTCGAAATATTCTCGTGTGTGTATTTGAATGCATGATTCAGTAGTTGTAAAGAAGTGATGAAGTAGGTTATGTTTTCTGGTGTTTGATGATTGATTAGGTCACGTGTAGTGTGCTTTAGTTGTCAAAAAGTGTACTTGATGCAGTATTTGTAAAGAAGTGATTCAGTAGGTTTTCATTTTTAACTGAGATGCAGTAGGTTTCTTTATATAGCTGATTTAGGTTAAATGTATAGTGAATTATGTGTGTAAATGTGTTTGTATGGTTGATTGTATGTACGATGCATTTGATTTTGAATTTGATGCAGTAGGGGTTGAGTTGTCATGTATAAAGATAAATTCGGTTAAGCGTAGGTTGTGTTATGTGAGCAAATGTGTTTGTATGGTTGATTATATGTCTGATGTACTTGATTTTTTATTGTGATGTGGTAGGTGCTGAGTTGTCATGTTTAAGGATGAATTAGGCTAAGCATAGGTCGCGTTATGTGCGTAAATGTGTTTGTATGGTTGATTGTATATCTGATGCACTTGATTTTGAACTGTGATGCAATTGGTGTTTATTTGTCTCATATAAGGATAAATTAGGCTAAGCGTAGGTTGAGTTATGTGCGTAAATATGTTGGTATGGTTTGTTGTATGTGCAATGCACTTGATTCTGAACTGTGCGTAAATGTGTTTGTATGTGTGATACACTTGATATTGAAATGTGATGCAGTAGGTGTTCATAGGTCATGTACAAGGATGATTAGGCTAAAGCGCATGTTATTTTATATGTTTAAATGTCTTTGTATGCTTGGTTGTATGTGCGATGCACTAGAAAATGAACTGAGATGCAGTAGGTGTTCAGTTTTCACGTGTAAGGATGAAATAGGCTAAGCGTAGGTTGTTTTATGTGCGTAAATGTGTTTGTATGCTTGGTTGTATACACGATGCACCAGAATTTGAACTGAGATGCAGTAGGTATTAAGTTAGCCCGTGTAAGGATGAAATAGGCTGAGTGTGGGTTGTTTTATGTGTGTAAATATGTTTGTATGCTTGGTTGTATATGTGATGCCTAATCGAATTTTAACCGATATGCGATGGGTATTCAGTTGTCATGTGTAAGTATGAAATATGCTAAGCGTAGGTTGTTTTATGTGTGTAAATGTGTTTGTATACTTGGTTGTACATGTGATGCATTGGAATTTGAACTAAGATGCAATAGCTATTCAATTGTCAAGTGAAAGGTTGAAATAGGCTAAGCGTAGGTTGTTTTATGTGTGTAAATGTTTTTGTAAGCTTGGTTGTATACATGATGCACTAGAATTTGAACTGAGATGCATTAGGTATTCAGTTGTCACGTGTAAGGATGAAACAAGCTAAACGTAGGTTGTTTTATGCATGTAAATGTGTTTGTATGATTCGTTGTATATGTGATGCACTGAAATTTGAACTGAGATGCAGTAGGTATTCATATGTTTTAGATTGATGATGTGATGTAGTTGGTTCTTACTGTGGCATATAAGGTTAGATTAGGTTAGACTCAGTGTGTTTTATTTGTCGTCAAGTGCATACTGTGTTTTACTTGTCGAAAAGTGGTTGTGTGTGTATTTGTATGCATGATGCAGTTGCTGTAAAGAAGTGATGCAGTAGGTGTTTATTTGTGTCATATAAGGTTCGACTAGGTAATGCGTAGGGTATAATACTTCTATAAAAGAGGTTGCATGTATATTTGTATGCATGATACAATTTTTGTAAAGAAGTGATGCATTAGGTGTTCATTTGTGGCATATAAGGTTCAATTAGGTCACACATAGTGTGTTTTATTTGTCGAAATGTGCTTGTGTGTGTATTGTATGTACGATGCAGTTGATGTAAAGAGTGATGTAGTAGATGTTTAATTAATGGATTTTGTTTGATCATGTTACAGGTAAAAATAAATACAAAAATAGCACACTAAGATATGGTGAATATGACATTGATCTAGTGAGTAAAAGTTGATTAGAAGATTAGTTGATTTTTTTACTGCATCATAATGTTTTAATTAATGCATCACAATGAAAACACTATATTAATTTAATACTCTATTATAAATTATCACAGATAAACATGCATATTGACTACTTGATGAGGAATAAACACCCAAGATGGAATGAGATGTTTACCGCAAGGGTCGTGATTTTTTTGAAGCATATAGAAACTTACAAGGGTCGTGGTATTTTTGAGGAAGAGTTAAAGAAATAAGATGTAGGTCAAAGAGGACAAATCCATCTATTGCAAGCAAACTACACGGCAAAGATGATTCTTACAAGTATGAATAAGGAAAAGGCGAAAGTCTTAGCAGACGCAGATGCATATAACAAACTGCAAAGAGTAGATTCCAATCCTCTAATACCAAATGATACAATCAAATTGAAAGACGGAATGGTAGAAAGGATTATTGAACGCGTAACAAGGATTCTCGGATGATACTTGTGGATCATTAAAAAACAATGTGTAAATTCAATTGGATGTAATACTTTGGATTACTGCATGTTTAATACTAAGTATTGTACATATTAATGATGACGCTGCTTGTTTAATATTAATTACTTTTGATTGATGCTGATATCTGAATGAACATAGATGCACTAAATTATAAATCATATTGCTCTGAAATACTAGTGCACCTCATTGTATACAACTGGTGCATCATAATATGTATATCAAGTGCATAAGTTTAATGTATCATAATGTATAAATCTACTACATCACAATGTTAAATATTTTTAAAATTCTCCGCATCACAATATTGTTCTACGTAATCGAATGTTATCATATTATCGCATCACGATGTTATCATACTCTTGAATCATAATATAATTTTTGCGCATCACTATGTTAATTTCATCGCATCACAATGTCAATTTACATCACAATGTTATACATCTTGTTGCTACTCAATATTATCATACTACTAAATAAAATGAAATTATATTGTATCACAATATTGTTCCACTACATCGGAAGGTTATCATATTACCATCACAATGTTATCATACTCTTGAATCACAATATAATTCTACCGCATTGATAAGGTTTTAAAGGTACCATTTTGAGGGTCGTTTAAGTCCTTATTTGATCACTTTGTATCCGTTATTGCTTAATATCGTTCCTTTTCACTTTTAGGTCTCTTGAAGGCAAAATGCTGGAATGGCACTTATTTGGACGAAAAAGCGCGAATATATGAAGAAAATGGCCAAAGTCAAAATCGAGACACTCACGGTGATGAAAATAGAAAGCGGCGTCGGTGCTAAGTGCGACGCCGTCCGAGGATTTTTTGACGGTTCGTAACCCAAAACTCGTATTTTCAAGTGACGACGTCCGATTGTAAAAGTAGGCCGTCGCTACTCGGGACGGCCTAGATGCAATCCGACGACGTCGGTCAAGAGGACGGCCACGGACATAAGGTGACGCCGTCGCAAGGTTAACGTGGCCAAGACGAAACCCTAACGACGGCGACACGGCGGCGTCACGAAACATAAGGTGGCGCCGTCGCATATGTAATCTTATATATAGAATCCAATTTTTCGCTTTTAGGGAGAGTCTTTTGGAGTGAAAACCTAAACCGAACCTAAGGTGTCTTGTACAAGATTTTAGGGTTTTAAACCATATCTTACATCAAGATAAGTATTTACTTCATTAATTCAATTATGTCTTTGATTATTTGTGTGTATGCTTGCATGTTCTCCATGTCCGGCTAATTTATTTGTGTGTTTGCTTAGGAAGTATGAAACTTAATTATTGAATATTGATTGGTTGTTTCTTATCTTAGTTGATTAATGATCTAGTAATGCGATAGGTCATTCGTTGTGTACTTAATGCTTGATTCATCTTTGTGAACCTTAGAATATAATTACCGAGTAGTTGTAAGCTAAACCATCCAAAGAGTGCCTTAGAGTAAGAGTTTATTATCCTAGTGGGTTTTGTAGACGAGACCCTTTGGTAAGTTCAAAGAGTTGGGAGAGCATACCCTACAACTTTAGACACACAACGCAACTAAGAATAAGGGCGTGACAACTCAACCATTAATAGGAGATAATTAAGGAGTAGTACAACCTAAGTAAACACATCTTTAAACTATCATACGAGCACACATTAATTAGACATAGACTCCACAACCTTAGTTTAGATAATTAGATAATAGTAGAGTAATCGGTAGAAATACCAACCCCCCAAATCCAATACCGAGATTAGATGCCTTTCCATTTCATAAAATATAAAATACAAAAATAATCTTCCTCAACCTTAACCTTAGCGTAGTAACTTCTTACTAGCATTCCTATTCCCTAGAGAACCATATTAATACCCGTGGCTTACCCTAATTACTACACTACAACGATTAGGTTCATCGCCTAGGGTGTTATAAAACTTGCTCAAGAAAAGGAAGTTTCTCGACCCCGACGACGCTGTGGCGTTATCAAGTTTTTGGCGCGCCGCGGGAATAGAATAGCTAGTTAGTAGTCCACCTCGTTTAGGTTCTTTGCTTGATTCCTATCAAGTAAATTTTTCTCATTTTAGCTTTCTCATAGTCTATCCCCCTTCTTCGTGACCTTTGTTCGTAATCTTATCATTTTCATCATGGAAGGTGATAACCAACCACCACTCATCAACCCACCACCAAATGACCCGCCAAGAGCCCGCACTCTTGGTGAATACTCGAGACCAAGCCACCTAGGCTATAGGAACACCATTGAGCTTCCCGACCAAGCCCAAACTACGGCCTGCGATCCGACACCATCGGTTGGTGCAAAGCGGATGTGCATTCCATGGACTTCGTTCAGAAGATCCAAATCGAGATCGAGGGATTTCTCAAAATTGTCGATTCCATCGACCTTGATGCTACTACTGGGAGACCACGCGCTGCTCTTCCATTCTCTCACGGGACCAAGCTAGTAATTGGCTGAGCGACTTCCGCCGGCTCCATCTCAAGTTGGGATGATCTTACCTCTCGCTTCCTTGCTCAATTTTCCCACCGGGAGAACCACTAAGCTTAGGAATGACATCTTGATGTTCCAACAACGTCAAGGTGAATCTCTCTGAAGCATGGACTCGATTCAAGGACTTACTTCATAAAGTCCCTCATCACGGCATTGATCTTTGGCTCCAAGTCCAAATCTTTTATGATCATGTCAACTTCCCACTAAGCGATCCATTGACCAAGCGACCGGTGGAAAACTTAGTGATCTCACCGCGGAAGAATCATGGGGTATAATAGAGGACCTCGCCTCTATGACAACGAAAGTTGGGATGACCCCGTGAGTCGCCCAAAACCGTTAAGGCAATCTCCTTGCCTCCTTCCGGCAGTAGGATGATCGAACTTGAAGATCAAGTTAGATTCCTCATGAGTTCCTACAAAAATCCTAAGTCTTCACGACAAGTGAATCAAATCACTCTACCTTGTGAGTTGTGCAGGTGGTCCCCATGACACTCGTGATTGCACAAGGCTCCCGAACAAGCTTTTGCGGACTACGCCCATACGTACCGGCGGAGCGGGAGAGAAGTGGTACACTTTCAAACCCGAACAAAACAACTTAGGAAACTCGTACAACCCTCATGGAGAAATCACCCTAACCTTAAGTGGAACCAAAACTCAAGCACACCCCAAAGCTCATCTAGTTCGCCTACTAGGGTCAATTCTTTTAATCACGGAACCCCACTAATCTTGAGGCAATTGCATCTAGATTTTGTCATCCCAAGAAACTCGATTGAATAAGCTTGAAGCCGATTTTAAGCAAAAACAAAGCGAGATGACAACCAAGCTTGATGCCCTCTTAAAAGCCTTCAATGAGCGGGAAGTTGGAGCACTCCCAGTGATACCATAAAGAACCCAAAGTGAATTGATTGCATCGACTTCATGTTCTAGTTCACCATGGAGAGTGCACATCCATGCCCCTCCCACCCAACGGTTCACTCGGTAAATGCTATTAAAAAGGGTTCCAAGCCATCCAAGAGGTACCAAGGCCCGCACCTTTGGTAGAGCCTACTCTTGAGAAACCCGTCACCAAGAATCCAAACCTAGTTTAGAGGAGGAGTACAAGGAACTCCATCAAGAAAAACCGATTCTTGAAGTCTTAGCTCATGCACCTTATTATAATGCTTTAAAAGAAAATATGAGTTAGAACTTAGGCTTGGAAAACATGGGTCCGCTTTTGTGCGAAACAACTTACCTAAGAAGCTAGACGATCCCGGCTATTCACTCTTCCGTAGACTTGAACTTCAAACCACTCGATGCTCTAGCCGATTTAGGATCATGCATCAATCTTGTTCCGTTGTCCTCCATGAAGCCTTAACTTAGGTAAAATTGAACCAACGAAACCATCTTAGGTCTAGCGGACGGTAGTGTGGCACGTCCGGTAGGAATAATAAAGGACATGGTAGTACATGTAGGAGAGTTGACTCTTTTGGCCGACTTTCATGTGCTAGACATGAATAAGGACCCGACATGCCCATTACTAGTTGGAAGAGGATTTTTAGCTACCGCTAGTGCCATCATCGATTGTAAGATGTCCAAAATAGTGGTAGGGGAAGGGAGTGCTAGATCCGTTTACGATGTTACAAAGCATACATACTACAAGGATGAGGAAGTCCCACAAGAGATAGGGTTGGATAGAGAGCCTTCTAGATATGGACCTTGGATTGATAAGAACATCATAGGCCCCCAAAGACCTTTTACCTAGATAAAGCCTTCAAGCTGATGTCAAAGAACTTTCAAGAAAAGAAATGGCTAGGGACATGGAAGTGAACCTGTTCGAGGACGCTTTAGTATTTAGGAAGATGACCAGGTTCCTAGGAAGCTTGCACTTAACCTTGTCATGAATAAGTGGAAAGTTGAGAAATCTGAACACAAGTGGGATTGGGATAGACGCCTAGTGATGGTAATGGAGAATGGCACATTAGGATACAAATCTATGATCCCGATGGTGAGAAGTTTGAAAAGACATATTTAACCGAGCGTACTACTAGGAACTTGAATGATAAGTTTGATCCTTACGACATTGTTGAGGATAGACTTACATTATATCGATGCGTAGGAGCACGACTATGAGTCTAGCTACAAGACTCTTTAATAAAGAAAAGCGTCGGGAGGCAACCCATGCTTAATTGTTTGCTTGTTAGTGTCATATATCTTTTATTAATTGTTTATCCTCATGTTTAAATTTGTAAAAATGCTTTATTTTGTTTTAACTTCGTCTTAATTGCATATAAAGGTATTTTACATAAAGGATAAGTGTAGGGAGGATTACACACGTTTTCAAAGAAAGCGTAAACATGAGAATAACAATCAACTAAAAGATATTTATGTTTGTTTGTTCGAGTCAAATGCTTGTATCGAGTCATAATTGATGTTTTGCGTAAATTGTTTCGATTCTAAAGATGTAAATTTTCCGAATTTTTCCGGAAAATCGCACCGCTTTTTGTCGGGATAACCGACGGCGTCAGATTGCAACTGACGGCCGAAGGAGTAAAACATCGATTACTTTTTTCTCGTTTTCGAGCTACTTATAAATTTTGGAATTTTCGGTCTTAATTTTCTTAGAAATTTGTAAACATCCATTCCACAAGCATTATATCCTAGTTTAAATCGAGTCTTATATATATTATTACCGCCGATTTTACGCGAAGGTTTCGTTTGTTTTCTTCAAGTGTGCGGGGTTTAGTTTGTCAGAAGAAGTTACATAAGATTGGAAGGAGCTTTTCACGCAATAATTCTTCTTGAAAAGATTTAACCACCACTTTACACGGATCCTACCGAGCTAATCGGGAGTACTAGTTTCTTCGCTTTTGATTACCTTCTTTATCATAACTTTGATACTTTCGGGAACATTGGGGACAATGTTCGCTTTAAGTGTAGGGAGGAAAATAAACGAACTTTGAAACTATGCTTATCCTCGACTATTTGCTTTGTCCAATTGTGGACCGTGTAATAAACCATGAGGAAATGTCGGTTAGGGTAATTTTGGCACCAAATTTAAAATTTTTATGACATATAGTAGTGGGCCATTAGTCTTAACAAAAGCGTCTCACGGATAGGAAGTTGCATGACTAGCACAAAACCCTTTACCACCCAAATTCCACCAAAATGTGAGGATCGCCCTTAGATTAGTAGGAATTAAAGCATTCATCTTCAATGCTTAGAGTGTGAACCGGTAGTATATTAGATTCTAGAACTTGTTTTGTGATGCATTCCGAGATCGCAAGTGAGGCTACACTTGTGTAGTTAGGAATAACTAAATGATAAGAGGCATTAGGATAACCCTTGTTTGATACCGTAATATAATTACTTCTTCCATATCGGTTGAGTAATTCCCCACACCTTTGCGTTGTACTCATCTTTAGTACACGATACCCTAGTTAACCCCTCGAGCCTATCCTTTTCGCGGTTCTCGTGATGTTTCGGTTTTTCCGAATATCAATGAAGAGCATTGTTTACACCCCACCCCAAATATACACCCAAATCGCCTTAGCCTACCCTTATGCACTCACTTTAGTGCAAATGTTTGTTATCACCCTAAACCCTTAGTTCAATTATCTAGTTGCTTGCATAAGTTGCTAAGTCGAGTCATATCCTTTGTATACGAGTTATGGGACGATTGGGATTCATGGAAAAGTTAAAGTTTATGAAATGACGGAAGGAACGTTAAATTCAAATTCCTTTGTTTGCATAATAATGTACCCCAAGTTTTTGATCTTTTCAAATCGGGTCAAATTAGTGTTAGAGTAATAAAACTCAAGTGTAGGGATATGCCTATAAATCCTAGTACTTTGATGTTATCGTAGAGGATGGTAGAGTAGAAGTGTATGAAAAAAAAAAAAAAAAAAAAAAAAAATCGAAAAAAAATAGAAAAAGAGAAAAAGAAAAAATATAGTGTAAAAAAAAAAAAAAAAAAAAAAAACATACTCTGCTACCATCCTACATCTATCTTTTAAAAATATGTTTGTTTATTTCCGTTACCTGTAGTTTTAGAGTGTCGAGTCTTGGCTTAGCAACGCCATTCTTCATATGCATTTAACATAGAGATTTTTGACTTGCCACCACTAAATAGCCTATCCACAAACCCTTGTTTCCTACCGTAGCCTAACATTACAACCCTTTAAAAGACCTCTTTGATAGTCTTTCCTAGTGCTTACGCCAAAGCGATGGAGGTTTGATCTATTCTCGCCTATGGTAATCTATGTACTAGGACCGGTTAATGAGTGTTTATCTTCCATTTCCTATTTGTTATATTTCATGTATACACCGAGAGAGATGCGAGTATCCAAACACCCCATGTGAGGTGCTAGTGTGTAATTTCCGTGCTTGTTATGACTTTTATGGGCTTATATGTGTTGTGGACCGCTTTGAATTAATGCTTCATGACCCTAACTTATAAATTAATTGGCTAAAAGCATTTGCTTGAGGACAAGCAAATAACAAGTGTAGGGATATTTGATAAGGTTTTAAAAGGTACCATTTTGAGGGTCGTTTAAGTCCTTATTTGATCATTTTGTATCCGTTATTGCTTAATATCGTTCCTTTTCACTTTTAGGTCTCTTGAAGGCAAAATCTTTGGAATGGCACTTATTTGACGAAAAGGCGAATATATGAAGAAATGGCCAAAGTCAAAATCGAGACACTCACATTTCATGAAAATAGAAGGCGACGGCGTCGGTGCTAGTGCGGCGTTCGAGGATTTTGTGACGGTTCAACCCAAACTCGTATTTTCAAGTGGCGACGTCCGGTTGTAAAAAGAGTGAGCCGTCGCTACCGGATCGGCCTAGATGCAATCCGACGACGCCGAAGTGAAGAGACGGCGTCGCGGACATAAGGTGGCGTCGTCGCGAGGTTAACGTGGCCAAGACGAAACCCTAATGCGGCGACACCATCGGCGTCCACGAAACATAAAGGTGCGCCGTCGCATATGTAATCTTATATATAGAATCCGAATTTTTCGGTTTTAGGAGAGTCTTTTGGGTGAAAACCTAAAACCGAACCTAAGGTGTCTTGTACAAGATTTTAGGGTTTTAAACCATATCTTACATCAAGATAAGTATTTACTTCATTAATTCAATTATGTCTTTGATTATTTGTGTGTATGCTTGCATGTTCTCCATGTCCGCTAATTTATTTGTGTGTTTGCTTAGGAAGTATGAAACTTAATTATTGAATATTGATTGGTTGTTTCTTATCTTAGTTGATTAATGATCTAGTAATGCGATAGGTCATTCGATTGTGTATAATGCTTGATTCATCTTTGTGAACCTTAGAATATAATTACGAGTAGTTGTAAGCTAAACCATCCAAGAGTGCCTTAGAGTAAGAGTTTATTATCCCTAGTGGGTTTGTAGACGAGACCCTTTGGTAAGTTCAAGAGTTAGGAGAAACGCATACCCTACAACTTTAGACACACAACAACTAAGAATAAGGGTGACAACTCAACCATTAATAGGAGATAATTAGGAGTAGTACAACCTAAGTAAACACATCTTTAAACTATCATACGACAGCACATTAATTAGACATAGACTCACACAACCTTAGTTTAGATAATTAGATAATAGTAGAGTAATCGGTAGAAATACCAACCCCCCAAATCCAATACCGAGATTCGTACCTTTCCATTTCATAAAATATAAAAATACAAAAATAATCTTCCTCAACCTTAACCTTAGCGTAGTAACTTCTTTACTAGCATTCCTATTCTAGAGAACCATATTAATACCGTGGCTTACCCTAATTACTACACTACAACGATTAGGTTCCTTTGCCTAGGGTGTTATAAAACTTGCTCAAGAAAGGAAGTTTCTTTGACCCGAACGACGCGTGTAGCGTTATCATGCATCACTATGTTAATTTACTGCATCATAATGTTAATTTACTATATCATAATGCTATACATATTGTTGCTTCTCAATGTTATCATGATGCTGCACCAAAATAATACTTTATTGCCTCTCTGCATTATTTTACTGCATCATAATGATTATTTTACTGCATCACAACGTAAATGTTACTGCATCAAAATGTATATTTTACTGCATCATAATGCACTAAACAAATAACATAATGCAATAACTATTATTCATAAAACAGAAAGATACCAAGTATATTTCAGAAACACTATTGATGTTTGGTAATAAATGTTAGACATCATAGAACAAAAACCATGTCTTGCAAGTAATTCTTTAATATCTATAGTTCTATACAATACTTATTGTGAATTTAAAAAAAGAATATTTAAATAATGTTCTAAGCTTTACGAGATCTTCTAAGCCCAGCTCTTGTCGCTCTTGTTGGCTCTACTGGTTGCTTGATTTTATTCGATGGTGGCAATTTTAATGAACATGTGCTGGAATTATTGCCTTCGTTTTCTTCACATACACCACATGTCCTCCTCTTATTACTTTAGTGCATCATCATGTTATTCTACTGCATTACAATGTATATATAAACTGTAAGATACACTAGATAACAATCGAAGATGAAATTAAGAGAAATAACAACGATAAAGTGTAGTTTTAAGTGTGATGCAGTAATAAGTCTGTATGCACTTAATAAGTTAACTATGATATAGTGAGCTTAAAGTGTCGATTCAATGTTAAGTACGTAAGTATTTGATAAGAAATATGTGATGCGAGAATATGTCGATATGCACTTGATAAGATAATTGTGATGCGATGAACATAAAGTGTTGATGCGGTGGTTATATATGTTATAATTTTTATATAAAGAAAAGATGCAATAAGCTAAGTTATAATTTCATTATCAATGGAAGTTTAAAAACCAACATGCTCTTTCACACAAATAGTCCGAACAAGTGTAAATAAATGCATTCCTAGTTAAACCGAATACATCATGATGAACATTTTACTATAATACAAAGGATGCATCAAACTTATTAAGTTACAGATATCACAATCATATAAACTAATAAATGAACATAAATGAAAAACGAATAATATCAATTAAAATATGTGTCTACAAGTATGCGCGCGGTGTGCTTCACCAACAACATGTTGATATCATGACAAAATTACAAACTCGCCGGATAAAATGCCACATAGCAACGCCTCTATATCGACTAATTCTACAAAAACCTAAAACTACTTAAACTAAATCAACCTAACAACAAGTCACAATCAATCACATATGTGTCTAATAACATAAATATTATCTAATAGATTCGTATTTTTCACAAACAAACACCTACTACACCAACTGCATCATACATATAACTACACATACAAGCGTATTTTACTAATAAATAACCAAAAATAAGCTAATATATCGAATTTTTCACAAACAAATACCAACTGCATCAGTATTTCAAAACAGCTGCATAAAACTTACAATTAAATATACAAGTCAGTTTCTGATAAAAGAATGAAAATACTAGCTAATAAACTCAAATTCGTCACAAACAAACACCTACTATATCAAAGTTCCAAATCAATTGCATCATTACAATTACACACACAAACAATTTATACTCATCACTTAAAAAATATAAGCTTTTAGATATATATTTGTCACGAACAAGCACCTATTGCATCAACATTTTAAAAGAGTTGCATCACGCATACAACTACACATACAAGCCTTTTCCCCTGAATAAATGACAGATTATCAGTTGACGCATCACAGTTATTAAATATTACAAAGACATTTAAATAAACACCTTATGTGCAACATTCCTAATCACCTTTTTCTATCAATTTTTTTTCGATTTGGTTTCAAGTCCACAAAGAAACATGATGTAGTCTGAATTAAACTCCGAATATAACATATTTAGATCAATAACAACACAAAAAGCGAAGAAAATATTCAAAATACATTCAATAAACATCATCTACATGTAATTGAAGATCATATAACCAAATGAGTCATGGTAATAACAAAACACCATTAAAAACTTACTTTTAGTTTTGAATAACGAATCTACAGTGGAGAATGGTGGAGAAGACGGTGGAGATCACAGTGGAGAAGACGGTGAAGATACGGTGGTTAACGGTGGTAGATAAGGTGGTGAATGGTGGTAGAAACGAAGAAGATGAAGCGGTGGTGAGAGGTGGTTTTTGGAGCAGAGAAGATGAAGGTGGTGAGAGATGGGTTTTGGAGCAGAAAAGATGAAGCGAGTTATAATGAGACTAGCTGGAAAAAATATATATATACCATAATGATGAAATGAAAAAAATACCCACTCTAGTTATAATTGAGAAGCGGTGGAAGGGGGAATGGCGTGGCAAGTCAATCATTGCTTCCCAGCCTTTTCATTCTAAAGATCTTTCATATAACGAACCTATATATATATATATATATATATATATATATATATATATATATATATATATATATATATATATATATATATAGTCTCGGTTCCATTGAGAAGGTTTTTATTTAAAGAAGATTGAGAAATATTCGTTTGAGCAAATTGATTCATGTTTTTGATTTGATTCACAAGTAAACATCATTTTATGGTGAATTGAATCAATAAATCACAAATTTGATTCACAAATCATTGTTAAAATCGAGTTATGATGATGATTCATTAAATTTGTACGAGATGATTCAATATTCTACATATATTGCAAAATCGAGATTTTTAACATTGATTCAATTTTTTACACATTTTGAAGTTTAATCACATAAAAATGAGTTTTAGGAAAAACATGAATAAAGTTAAAATCTATCGATTTTGAAAACCTTTAATCTTCTCAAAATAAAACCTTAATCGATCCGGATTTTATATATATATATATATATATATATAGTGTTGTATTCTATCACGAGACTATATTAGATCACGAGATTTAGATCAATATAAACCATTAGATCACTTAATCAATGGATGAGATCACTTGTGCCTTTAATGTAATAAATTGAAAGATCAAGCCATTATTTTAAAAGATTAAAAAAGCTAAAAGGGTAATCATGGTATTTCCTATTTAACCCTAAAATAGTGTCAGGTTAACCCTCCCATCATCTATCATCCCAAAACAATTAACCGCCTCCCAAAATTATTCTCCCTCTGGATAAAAACATCACCAATCTTTTTTGAATCGAGCAAGCATCAACGATTATGAGGAAAAAATAAACGTCATTAATCTCTTTGGATCGATGTAATCTCATTCAGAGATCTACAAGGTTAGTAATTATTTTTAATTCGATTTTTTTGGGTTCGGATTCATGATTTTCATTAGCGATTTAGTAATCTTGTAAGTCTTACTTTTTTATAATTCGTATTTTTTCCATGATTGTGTAAAACAAAAGTTATTTCTTTTGAAAATCCGGTTTAGATCTGATAATTTCAATATGATAACATTTTCTAGCTGCGGTCAAAATATGAGATTCAATCTAAAATTAGTAATGATAGCTTCGGTCAAAATATGGGTTCCTTTATTATCTTTTATATATATATATATATATATATATATATATATATATATATATATATATATATATATATATATATATATATAGCTCAAGTAACAGTTCATGTAAGAACACAAACTAAAAGAAAATATGCTTAAGTACATGTGTTCGAATAAACTTATGGAGCGTTCAGAAGAATTAATAATTGGTGTTATATCTAAAATCAAACCACACATATCATTTTATAATAAAAAAAATCTTACACATAAATTTCTTTAATTTTTAAGAAAAGTGTATACCACTAAACTGATAGTCATAGATTTAAATGTATGACTACAACTAATTAATGGGCCATTAATTCTTTAACTTGACGAAGAAAGCTACTACTCAAATAATTCAAGGCATAATACCGTGGATCTTTTTTTTTCCAAATCTAACCAAGTACTGTAGCATTTATATGTTTAATTGATATTACCAATCTCTATAACTTTTTTTTTTCATTCACATCCTTAAAACATCCTTTCTAATTGATTCATTTTTTGTACAGTATTAGTGGAGAAAAAAACAATACAAGACACCCACCAATCCTATTTCTCCTGATGTTATTTATATATATATATATTATTTTGGCGGTTACGATGACTATAGATTTTTGATTGGCCAAAGACTCGGTAGAGATATTTTGTGCCATGATGTGATTTGCAAAAACTAATTGAAACTTTGTCATTGGATTATTTATTATGTATATGACTTGTTGTGAATGTGTGGTCATTCTTTTGGGTCCACTTCTTCAAATTTAATATTAAACCATGATGGTTTTATTGTGTTTGATATTTATTATTAATTAATGCATTGCAATTCATGAAGGAATATACGGTAGGCATGAATTACTAATTGGAAGATAAATGACTATCCAAAAACATGCGATTGCCATCTTGTTTTTTTTATTTGACTATATGAAATGGTTGATGGTAACATATATGTAATCCAATTTGAGAAACATGCATGATATGAAATGGTTGATGGTAAGATATATGTAATCAATTTGAGAAACATGCATGATAGTGAATACAACAAATAGGTTTATAGTTATTGGTTATTAGGAAAGCGAGCATATATGTCGGTTTTGGAAAATATTTAATCAGATTTTAAAGTTTCAGTGGTTGCTTAATTATTAATAAGCCTTTTTGGGATTATATAAATGTTAAATGTGGATTTGCTGATGTTGTTATTGGTAACGGTTTTTTCACAGATATCGCAAAATAGCAAAAGGCGTTCAGTATTGAGCGTGCACATATGTTTTTGGAAGACGGGCACATATGTTCTAATGAATTTGACGAGAAAGCGTAACGTGCACATATGTTATTAGAAGAGTGCACACATGTTTTTGACTGACGTGCACATCTATGTGTCCTAACGAATTTGATGAGAACGTGAACCGTGCACGTGTTTTTGGAAGAGTGCATATGTTTTCAAATGACCTGCACATTTATGTTTTAACAAGATACTTCTGCATGTATTGTATTTTATTTGATATTGAATTTTGTGTATACTATTTATGTTCTTGGTTTGTTATTTAATTTTTAGAGGTTACATGTATATCTTTTTGTTTTTGATTATAAATATCGAAGATCAAAGAATGTACACTAGAAACATATGTGCAATTATCATTTTAAGCAAAATAAGTTTGACGTCGAAACAATTAAACGCAAGAAATATATGTAAGTATACAATATTTAAAAAAAACACATATGCACTTGATTTTTCTGAAAACACATATGCGAAAGAAAAATATAAAACTTAAAAAAAAAATTTAATTCCGAAAATTAAGGGGCTTAGAAAAATGTTTTTTAATTAAAAAATACAAAAAAAGAAAGTAAAAATGTGTTTTACTATTTTACCCTTTTAAATTAATTAAAAGATTTGATAATACTAAATTATTATTTGTCTAAACGAAGATCAGTAAAGATCTGATCTAATATTTGCATCGATATAGGCTAGCCATATATATATATATATATATATATATATATATATATTTAAGTAAGACGACTACAAGTCGTACCACTTACATCATATTATATATTAATATGTTCATGTTCAAAATTACAAGTACCATTTCAGATTAGCTCTTTTTACTCACTAAGTCGCAAGGATTTAACGTTCTCAGTTCATGTTTTGCAGGTTTGTAAGATGAGACCAATCTATGTATTAAATTGGGCGTAATGGGTCAAAATGGTGTAACTCGCGAGTAAAGTAATGAGCTTCTCATTTTCATCATTTGTTATCAGTTTGGAATGCCCCCCAAAAGGAATATTATTTTGGTAACAAGTTGTGTAGTAAATGCTACGTATGTTTGTAGCTACAAGTTTTAGAGGGATGTTTGAAATAAGCCCGTTTTGTGTAGAAACTTACGCTTCCGCTTACGAAACCCATGCACAATTATTATTTGTTTTAATTATGAGATATAATTCAGAATTTACATATTACCAGAAATGGGTTTAGTTCAGAATTTAGTTTTGCAGTTTTGCGTACTGTAGGTCGATACGTCGTACATAACAGATCATATACGTCGTATGCAACAAAAGAAAAAAGAAAAGAAAAAAAATTATGAGCATTTCATAAAATCAAATGCTACTTTATATACCTTATAAAAATAATCTCTTTTTTAATCTTGGCTTCCATCATCTCCATCTACAACTTAATCACAGGGACTATTGGTGTAATATTTCTGAATTAGAGACTTTAAGTGCAATTTAGCTGTAACCACAACGACTGTCCATGTAATTTACACTAAAGAAAAGAATAAGGAATCCCAAACACAAATAGAGAGTAGTGAGTGTTACAGTATTCCTCTGAAACACTTCCCGATGCTCCGAAGACGCTTCTTCAGCACCCAAATACCACCATTCACCTTAAACCCAAAAGCTAACATACGCCGCCCCAACTGGCCAATAACCCAAGTCACAAAATCCAACTTTACAAACTCAGTAACTAAACTCAAGAACCTCATGTCCGATTCCGATTATATCGCCATTTCGTTACAGAAAACGGGGATTTATTCGTCCCCGTGGCATCGAATTCTGCCTTTCGATACGGCCGAAACGGCCTATTTTAAAGCCAAATATGCTGCAGAGAAGTTTCAGATATTTCAGTTGGCTGTTTGCCCCTTTTCTGTTACGGGGTCTACTAATAAGATTATAGCTCACCCGTAATATCTTTTTCATTGTCGTTTATGTTCTTGCATTTAATTATTTTGTTCCTATGTATCGAAATGTAGCTAGTTTTATTGCTTCTCCATTTTGATTAACTTCTGTGGATACTGTTCTGCCAATTTAGTTATTAAACTTAGTAAATTGTTCCACTTTGTGTCGTTGGTACATATATACATTAAACAGAAGGTCACTGTTATATGACGTTTGCCCACTTATGTATTCCGGAATGAGATTGGTGTTTATTCATTTTTTCGATAATGCTTATAAGAACCTAAAACCATCTCCAAGGTGGTGTAGTGGTAAGGTTGTTCCAATGTCTCAGAAGAGTCCAACGTTCAAACCTTGCTGGGTGAACATTTTGGGATGGCTAGGGACAAGTCTTAGCCACGGGATTACTTGGTAGGCCCTGTACATAAGAGCCAAAAACTCGACTTCCCTGAGTAGCTTTAACATGGATCCTTCTCTATTTACCTGTTTACCTTTTAAGAGCTTAGTAGATTGTCGCCATTTAAAAAAGTGAAAGCTTTGTATATTCAATGATAGGGTTGGCGTTAATTTCATTGATATTTCGAGTTGTTATGCTTTGTTAACTTTTTAGTTCATGTTGCATCGTCGAATACTGGTTAGGTGTTGGAAGCAAACATGTTTAACTTTCAGATTGTTGATGCTATACCGCCTTGACATACATTGATTGTTACTAGTAGACATAATACTGTTTACATTATACATTTGGTTAATAAGGAGGCACTTGGATATACGCAATAGGAAACAACTTGATTTCGTAATACAAATGAAAAACTAGAAGTAAAGGGAGAAAGTAGATGGCATTAACAAGAGGAGCTTATCTGATAGTAACGACTGGCCATTAACAAGGTACACCGTACACAAAAATACATTAGGTAAGGATATCCATGAAAGTGCTTAAATTGAGTACAAGATGTATAATTTTCTCATATGCAGGAATGTCATGAGATTGATTGATGGCATTTTAATTCAATAGTGCATTAGTGTGTAACCCATCAAACCAATAGTACATGTACTCCCAACCTAGGTTTTTGGTCATGACTGTATGTTTTGTGGCGTTTGACGGTGATGAGGGGTGGTTAGGGGTTTAAAGTCGAATTTAGAGATTACCATATAAGATTTGGAAGTCGAGGAGAGTGTTTAGAGTTGGGACGAGATGAGGAGATGGTGCTTTTAAGTAAAAAAATAGTACCTTATACATAAACTATTGACAACCGAACGATTTTGATACGTGGCCATAGGCAAGTTTGCTGAACAATCATCTCTTGTATATATAGTTCTATATGTATTGGCATATAAATTTGAAAAAACTGGGTACTTATGTTATGAATAGTCACATGGAACGGGGATCGTTCTGGTATGCGATCGAGGATCGGGATTCGCGGTTCGCTAGGTGCCTAAAATTCGGTTCGATGGGGGGTATTCCGGTACGATGCACCTAATAATTAATATATTCCTAAGGATGATTAAAAAAAAAAAAAAAAAAAATCCTAACATCCAAAATTAAAAAATATAGTTTGACACTGATGATATTTTCATAAGTCGCATAACCTTTAGTCATTTACAGACTAAAGTTTCTGTATCAGTGTTAAAAAATAACAATTTCAGGATTGAGAAGGTTTGAGATTCGGATCGTTAATTTCCCTGTTCCCGACCGAATCGTACCCAAATTGGGAACGCGTGAACTGGATCGCAATTCTTGGTCTTTCACTCTTTCTAGCGAATTATGTTACTATAGTTATGACAAACATGCATGATCTACCTAAAGCTTATTATTGGATCCTACTTGTTTTAGAATACTTAAACAGTTTCTATGCTACTGTTGTTACCTCCTGTTTCTACATCCCAAATCCGGAGCTATATACTTCTGAGCCAGTTATAGTGTTCAGGTACCAGAAGGTTAGAAGTATCAGTAGGATTGTTAGTGGCATAGATCTATGAATATATGTAGTCAGCTTACGTTAGAACTATGATAATTTGATAGATTTTTGTACTCTACTCATAGAGTAATGGTTATGTTGGGATTCAGTTGTGATGATTGATGAGGTTTTGAGCTTATTTAGGATTGATATTGGTTGTTTCCTTGCTAAAAAGTTGGTTATCTCACCTATTAATTAATAAAAATCGAGTAATACATGAATATTGTATGTTTGAGTTTGACAATCTTTTTAGACCTTCAATAAAGCTTAAATATTTAAGCAGTCATGGTTGGTAAAAGGTTATGCAACAACTTATATTAACACTGTTTTCTAACTGTGTGCAGGTTCAACTTCCATTTGTTCCCAAGGGATGAGCTGAAAATTGGAATGCCCTGTTACAGTTTTTCTTGTCAACCATCTTACTTAGCTTCTATGGCTCGAGAAGATTTTGATTTTAATTTCTGCATATATGATGGTAAGGCCCAATACTTCTTTTTGGTCAAAATGGTCTAAGTTTCTGATTTTACTATCCCTTTAAGGTATATCATACTTGTCCAGAGCACAAGAATCTGCAGCAAAACGTCAAATAGGAAATCCCTTTTCAAGTGGTTACGCTCCACAATCTCCTTCCTCTCGTTCAGTTGCAGATAACGTATTTGTTGAAAGGATTAAATCCCGAATTGGGAACTGGATAAATGCTTGTAAACGTTCAGACACGAAAACTGATGGTGAGCAAATTTCTTTTCTCAGTCTTATTTGACTTTAAGCATTTATTTTTTAATAATTTCTTGTCGGCTGCAGATGCTTTAGTTAATTCACTTAGGAAACTTATATTAGGAGGTGAAGATCACGGATCAAGGCCATCTTTGAACATAGATGTTTGCAGTGAACGTCAAGTACAGCTTGTATTCGAGGTTAAATCTTGTTAATGGAATAATTTCTATATTTTTTAGAGGTTTAGGGTTATAGCTATCTCTGAAGAGTCAAACAGGTAAATTCAAATGAATTAGCATTTTAGGACCCTTGTTAAATCGGTCAAAATTATTTTAATCAAGAAATTTGATTATTAAATAATATGGGTGTGTGTAGTTAAAAGGAAACATCCTTGTTTTCCACAAATTGTTTGGTACAAAACAAGGAAATTAGAGATTGCGCTAAAATCAAGAATTTCCCGTCAAATTCTCTACAAAATAGAAAATTTGCACCTCCTAATTTAACAAGGGAAATTAAAACACATTTTTTGTGTTTTCTTTGTTTCCCTTGTGACCCCCTTTCTTTTCTTCAAAATAGAAAATAATATCATATGAACGTGTTTTCTATGTTTGTGGAAAATTAAGTCACATTGTTTTCTTTACAAAACTGAAAATAGAAAATCAAGGAGTTTTTTCTCCAACTACACGCACCCTATATTTTTCGTACTGATTTCTGAAACATGAATCATGTTTAGTTAAAGTTGGTGTCTTGGAAAAACAATATTCTATCAAACCCAACCCATATCAAGCCTACTAGAAAGTTACCCATTTTGACATGAACATCTTTGATCTGTTTCACCCACTATTTTGCTACCTCTACTTTTTTCCTAATGACATGATCTCTTTTCACATGTTTTATGTTTACTAACATTGGGCACGTTACAGATGGTAAAGTCCCATTATGAGAATGTTGTACCATTGACAATCTCTTTAAAAGGAGGAGGAACCCAAGCTGTTCGGGTGGTTTTGACAAGTTCAAAAGAAGACAGGGATCTTTTAGAGGTGCATACTCATGAATTTTTAATTTTAAACTGTCAATAAAATTTAATTTTTGATTTTTAAATCGCAGAATGAGCTTCAAGACGTGGAAGAGGAACAAAGCAAGCGTGTTCGTGGCTTCCGAGAAGTGATTGATTTGATTTCTACTTCTCAGAAACCAGTCATTGCACACAACTCCCTTAATGGTCCATCTTTATAGAAACTATTCTTTTGCTCTATTGCAAATTATGTGTGGCCTTTTTGACCCGTTTATTTTGAGAATGGGTCAATTTGGGTGTTGCTTTATATCAAACAGGCCAAACTCCAATGTTCAAAGTGTGGTCAAATAGATGAAGCAGGCTGTATGTCACTGAAAGTCTATAATAAATGGATACAACCTCCAAAATCATTTTGTTTAAAACATTTAGACTGATAAATATCATGGTTAACGTTAATAAGTGCTTAACTGCTCAACCAACCTGTTTAACCCGCGCCTGTTGTAAGTCGAAATTGTTTTGACCTGTTATCCAACTGTCTCATCTTGCCACCTCTATTGCCATCTTATTCCTAAAAATAAATCTCACTGTTTTGTTTTATATCCTGCAGAATTTACATTTATTCATTCCAAGTTCTTATCTCCGCTCCCACCCACAATGGATGAATTCAGAAGCTCGTTGCATTCAGCTTTTCCCAACATAATTGAGGTCAATCATCTAATGAAGGGAATCGGCCCTCTAAATAAATACACTAACTTAACTGCAGCTATTTCCTACTTGAAAAAACACTTCTTCGCACCTATAGAAATAGAGATACCTCACGAAGGTTAGTCGGATATGCTAATTGCAATGCAGTATGTTACAGTATCTAAAATGTTCAGACAGTTTTGTACTGAAGTGCATAACAGGACAACTTTACATCAAAGTTCCTGCATGCTAAACTACAAATGACGTATTATGAACCTAAAAATATCTAAAAGTTGATTTTGAATCTCGCAAATCAAGGATAGCATATTACTAACCAAAAGGTTGATTTGGGTTGTGTTTTATCTCAAATTGGTAAAAAAATAATAATAACTCCGCTAAAAGGACGGGTCAATTGGATCAAAAGTTTCGCAAGATCTATGTTGAATGTTTACAACTTCGTTTTTTAGATCTTGACTATTCCTTTAGTGGTATTGTTTTTGTAATAATGAATAACACATTAGTTAAAAAAAAGTTTCAGATAACCCCGTTTTTCAGTAGCGTTTTGACATATACTAAGGTATAACCCTATTAAACCAAATCTGTTTTAACAATTGACCGACCCACCCATTTTACCACTTTTAGTTATTAAATAACTGCTGTATGTTTGAACAGCTAGCATGGAGGAAAGCAAGAATCATGGCCATAACGTTGTGAGAGTAAGTGAGTTATTTGCTAAACTATTCTTTATCCAAAAAATCACTCCACAAACCGAACTTCAAAACCCTAATGGACCTTCAACCCTTAAACAATACTCAAATGTGTTTAATCTTGATTCCAATGACTTCCGAGGCTCCAGCAAGACTGATGACATCAGTGTATGGACTCAGAATCCAAAGAAAGTCAGCATTAACAACTTGGTTTTCTTGTGGGGTTTCAGAAGTGGCATATCTGCTGGAAAATTAAAAAATTTGCTTTGCGAGTCCCACGATATGTTGTCAAAAGAACATGTTTTTGATGTCCGGTTGGTTGACAAGAGTTGTGCTGTTGTTGTGTTTTGGAAAAATGGAGTGTCGGAATGGTTTCTTAATGCATTTAATTCTGGAGACGGGCTCGGTGAACTTGCGGCGGATGGGATGATGGCTGCTGGTTATGAAGCATATAAAAAGGCCTGTAAATATGAAATTTTAGGAATGGACTTAGCGGATTCATTAGGTGAGATTGATACAGTCTCCGGGGACCATGAAGAGGAGTCTGCAGAAGTATTTTGGAACAGTGAGCTGATGATTAATTTCAATGATCTCTAAGCTCTTAAATTTTAAATTTTACACTGGAGGTAGACTTTAGATTTGAAAACTTCATTTTATATGGGCAATATTCTATTTATAGCAACTCTTGTAAGTTGTATTCTTTGTTAAATTTCGTACCATATTTATTAGTTTTCAAGGATAAACTGTTATTTTGATTTGTTATCCCATCTCATAGTCACTTAATGAGAAAAATGACCACACCGGAAAAAACTGTAGTATTATTATGATTTCTGTATGGATATAATTTTTTGCAGACTTGGTACATTGCTTGTGACAAAGATGACTTATAAAAATTCTTGTGCATTGCACCTAGGGATCCAGTATAAGTTGACTTAAATTAGATATTTAGCTCATACTCCGTATTCAAGAAACACCAAAATGTATGGTTTTTGTATTCTAGTTTACATTTGATATATGAACTTTTTAGCTAATCACGTTATACTTGTTAGTTAACGTGTAGTGGGGGAAAATGATCACAATCCGTGGTGGTTACCTTTAAAGGCGCACAAAATATGAGCCGGGCCTTATAAGGCTCTTGAAAGACAGGCTAAAAAAACCGAGGGCGGGGTTTGAAATTATACCTTAACGTTAGGTTGTTTGGTCATTTGTCGTACGAACATGCTGCAAAACTAAAAGTATTAACAAATGACACTATCACCTAACTCGTGCCGAGATCATCCACAACTCAAATCAAAACCACACAGAAGTGAGCATACCAATTACTCCAAATAAACTTAAACAACATTTCAGCTACCTAATTTGGTTTTGTTTCTCGAATTGCATAAACACCTTGAATAACATCACATGTTCTAAATGATGTGTTCACATTTTGATATTATATGGGGATGATCTACATGCAGCGTTTTGATGATGACGCACCATAATTGTGCGTTACGATTGTTATGCAGTCAAACTATAACAAATTATGGTGCATGCATCAAAAAATGTGGTGTATGTATCAATTCCCGTATTATATAGTTTCCGTTATACATGTATATACCAATTTCAATGTTCACATTCCAATAAAAAATGTAGTGTTTAATAAAATGATTTAGAAGTTTTATGTGATGAAAATATACATTGGCAACTTTTGACGCGTTCGAGCAATTTGGATTTTCCCTTTCAAGCTACTCGAATTGACCGACTCGTGAGTGAATGGGTCAATATTAGCACCTCTGATTCAAACGCCTAATAAAGTACTTCCTTTTTCCCACATAAATGTAAGAAGAGTATTTACAAAAATTTGAACACTTACAGCATTAATGCCTTCATCGCTAACGTTAACATTAAAAGATGGAGACATGAAATGTGATACTAATTCTTCAACCCAGTTCATCAATTATTAAGTTGTTGAATCATTAAGAGAAATGTGGGTTGTTGTTCTATATCAAAATACAAGAAGTAGATAGGGTGACCTAGAATGAAACTCGCGTTCCAAGGGACAAAATTAAAAAGTACCAAACATCTTCTAACACCTTCAAATGCATAGACTCATACCAAAAGCAAGCTACACCTTGAAATCATTTAACTAATGCGATTCACACAATCCGACAAAATTCAACTCATTATGGGTTCAAGAGGTGTTTGTGCTTGTGCAACTCTTTCATCTAGTCCACGTTCAGTGAACTCTTTCAGGTGCGGGTGCTGGTGCTGCTGCTTCAGGCTGAGGTGCTGGTGCTTCAGGCTGAGGTGCTGGTGCTTCAGGCTGAGGTTATGCAGGTATTGGTGCTGGTGCTGGTGCTTAAGGCTGAGGCTGAAGCTGAGGTGGTCCCATCAAATTCGGTCTTATCATAGCCCTAAATATTATTTCTAGGAATATATGCTTGATGTCCCATTTTGCACAAACTGAAGCTATAAGAGGGAGGGAGGGCATCGGCACTAAATGCCGAGGTGTGACTCCGATCTAACCGTCCACTACCGCGCTTCGGGTATCAAAATCGGTACCAAAATCGGTTTACCAAGCCGAGAGTTATTTTGTGAGGTTGGATGGGATTTTTGAGAATGTTTTTATTGGATGGGGATGAGGTTAGGATTAGGTGTGGCTCATCCACTTAGGGTATAGTTAGGAGTAAATTGTAGTGATTTTTGCTGTATGTAAGGTTTGATTGGATGGGTGAGGTGACAGCGACCACTCCTCACCTCTAAGGGCTAGAACCAAACTGGCCCCATTACCAATAAACACACCACCAAAACTATCAAGCTTCAAGGCTTTTGCATGTGTTGAATTTCGTGATGGAATAAATAACCGTTTCTCAAACCACTTCTTCTCCAGATTTCCTAGAGTCCCGTCTAATCTCATTTTGGCAATTTCTCTTGACACATCTTCTACCAATGGTGAATCTTTCTGGAATATCTAAATGGTCATGGTACATGTCAAAACCTTATATTTGAAAAACAGAAACAACAAGATTGTTATGTATTTATAAAAGATCTAAAGTTTGACGTGACATATGAATATAGTTGTGTCTCTTAATGTCGAAAAAAGAAATTAAGTAACATAATGACATTTTGGAAGGTCAGGACCACCAATATATTTATATACATGTACTGAGAAAGTGACCCATAAAAATATGTTGCAATACATATTACCAAGAAATGTGCTACTACACTAAGGCTCCTGAATCCGCTTATAAAGTGTCGGGGCAATCGCCTTAGCAATTTTTTTGTCACATCTTGCGATAGCAAAGAAGATTTTGGCCTAAACCATCAAGCAGTTCTTTTCCAAAGAGCCATTTTTCATAATTCAAACTTGTTACAAAAAAGAGTCGCAAGTGTCTTTGTGTGTGTAAAAATAAAGCAAGTGATGTAGAGGAAAGGGGTACTTACAAAGCCAAAACCGTAGGTGATAGGATGAGACGAGACCAAGGCACAGTCACCGGAGTACTTGCCAAGAAACATCTTGATGTATGGAATTTCATCGACAATGGCATCCACATCACCGTGTTTTGATAAAGCATGAGCATAATCATCGTATGAGTAAAATGGCCTATTATTATGATTTTCAAAATGCAAGTTGCTGATTGTGACTCCTCTCATAAAAGAGCCTCCATGAAACCCCATAGTTCCATCCTTTGATGTCAATTCAAATTGATATTATACTATATTTTATATATATA
>CM040243.1:168948328-168983880 GCA_022545495.1 Chrysanthemum lavandulifolium | reverse complement strand
TTGTTTTAGTGTTTTATGTGAAAGCATAAGTGTGTTATAAAACTATTAGTTCAAACCATTTACGTGTTTTATTTGTTTCCTTAAAATGATCTTACTTTTGTTATCGACAAAACATTAGAAGATCGTAAAATATAAATAAACGTTTTTACGGCTTATTTGTATTAACAATCTCCCCTTTTGTTGATGACAAAACATAAGATTATTTTAAGAAAAGCTAAAATTAAGTAAAAGTTTGAATTGTAGTTTTACTTTCTTCTCCCCTTTTGTCGAAACAAAAGTGTTTGAAAAAGCAACACATCATTTTTAAGAAAAACATGTGAAAGGAAAAAAATAGAGAGCAAGTAGCAGGAAAGGATCTCGTCGTTACTCCCCTTGACGAGTCCACCCCTAAGTAAGGCGTCAAGAAACTAATTCTAATCTAGTTCATTTGCAACTAACTTATGCAAAGGATTACGTCTATGTGACGGTGTGCTCCCCTAGATGATTGCAATATTTGCAACGGAAGTCATGAAATTTAAATCAAATGTTGCAAGTAATTTTGCAACGTATTGTTTTGACACCAAGCTCCCCTAGCTTTAGGATGTCAAATACTTTATGTTAATTGAATAACGCAAAACAAGGGTTAGAAAACAAGTATAATTCACAATTTCCAAGCAAATGTGATAAAGAAAACATTACGACTTTACGGATCCCACGGTTCCCTTCTAGTAGGGATCCGTCTAGGCAATCTTGAGAATCCGATCGGTCGATGACTAAAATCGGCAAAGGTGATATAACAAGTAATGTTATCACATAAATGAGATATGAATACATATTCTCAGAAAAATAACAAGTAGCATGTAATTCCATTTAATAAAACAAGAGTTATGATATACATGACTCAAAAATAAGAAAATAGACAATACATAACTAGGAATTTCTTAGACCAACTAACGCTTGAAGCTTAGACACCACTATAATCTTCTAGCTCAAGTTATGTTTAGGTTTAATCTCGTCGAAACGTTCGAGGAGATGATAGAACATGAAACGTTGGTCTTCTCGTACTTCATGTATCAAACCTTTAACATGTTGACAATGATAGCAATCTTTGTCATGGCTAGGTAGTGGTGGTGGAAGAAATGAGATGGCTTGATGCGAAGGATCAAGTGAAGCGGCTTGAGGAGCCTCGAATGATGGAGGGATTGGTGGAGGTCCATTTAGGAATGGTTCGATCAAGAATGATGATGGTGGTAAAGATGTGTCAACTTCCATAAGGTCGGGTGGTTGACTTTGATGATTTCTTATAATCCAAATGGGATTATATGATGGGAGCGACAAAAGGAAGCCGGAGCAAGTGTTGACTCAACACCTTGATTTTGAATCATTGTTCCTCTAATGAGGAGAATGTTGTCGTGAGCGGAGCGGGAGACGGCCTAGGTGGCAAGTCCTCTAAATTGTAGAGGTGAGGTGATGATTGTGGGGATGTAAAGAGATAGCTCTAGGAACCAAAGGTGATGGTTTAGTGGAGATTATATTGTTTGGCCTAGGAGGTATGGTTGTGTTTGGTATAGGTAGTTTTGTGGGTACTATCCTTTTAGGAATTGGTTTGATTGGATGATGAAGGTTTGTTGATTTGACCGGAGATGATTGGTTGAAGAGATTTCGTGTACAACACGAGCCCTTTTGATGGGTGGTTCTTTGGTGGATAGGTTGTTACTTGGGGTTTTTCTCATGATGAGATGATTTGAAGAGATTGCAAAAGCTGAAAGTTAGAATGAGATTGATGACTATGGAGGTCCTAACAAGGTGGTTTATAAACCAAAAGATTTGGAAAGTGCATTTAAGCTCTAAGCCACTAAGATTCATTGGAATGTGATGATTAGTATGCACAAGAGTCAACTACAGAGGTTGTGCTATTCTAGGAACTCATTTAAGATGAGATGGAGTGTTTGAGTTGAAATGATTTGTTTTATGAAGATTTGTCATAGGTGTCATCCGGATCCACGGTTCCCTTCTCGGAGGATCCGTCTAGGCTAGTTCTAGGGATCCGCGTTCAGCGATTTATGAAAGAGTGGAAATGGTTTTCTAAGATCCTAGACCTATATCACCTTGAGTGTTTCAGTTCTCCTAAGTGTTTTAAATGAAGGGGTGCTTAAGTGTTTGAAGACAATGAGTGGTGTAGCTAATGATTGTTATTTTATGGAAGGATTTGGAACTTTCAACAAGTACCAATGGATGAGCAAGGATGACATTAAAGATGTCAATTGAAGTTAAATGAAACTAAATGATCCTAGAGATCAGGTTGTGTCTTAGGATTGTGTTTTGGAAAATATCCAAATGGTTTTGAGATGGGAAAAACTAGGATTTGATCAACTTTGATCAATTTTGAGGTGAGGTTGATTAATGATTAATATTGTCATAATCGAAGGATTTCTAACCTAGTGAAGTGAAAAATGAAATGTGAGTTTTGAGAGCGGAAGAGTGATGGATTGAAATGGTAGATCTAACAAAGTCTTAGAGGGTGATCTATGTGAGTTGGAATGAGTGGGAAATGTCAACCTATCTTTGATAAAGTCTTTAATCAATCTTAAGACACTATGTTTAGCTTAGTGTAAGGTGTTCAAAAGGGTGTGTTTGACATGTAATGCTTGCAATTGCATTTTACATTTTTTAGGATCCCGCGGTTCCCTAGATGTAGGGATCCGTTTAGTACAACATTTGGGATCCGTCTATCGCTAGCAGAACCTTTACTAAAGGTATGCAATGATCATGTGATTGCATTATATTCCAAGTTTTGTTTAAAGGGTTCCAAAACTAGGATATCAAATGTAAGATGCTTTATTTCATGAAAGAGATAGGATTACATTGATAACTAATGAGTAGAGTAGAATTGATCCTATTTGACTATTCTAGGTTCCTTGAGTGTCTTCGCTAGGAGGATCATTATCTGTTTGATGGGTATTGGTGGAATCAAGAATGAAGAAGGTCTTCATGAGAGATATGTTTAGCGGTTCCATCATCTTGTTCACAAGTACGTACAACGGACTTTGAAATTGAGGATGGAAGTGCATAACATTGTGATAGAGGCGTGTCAAGAACATTCCATAAGGGATGAGTTTATCCTTGGAGCCTTGAAGGTTTGCAATTCGCCTTGCTTGAAGAAGTAGGCGAGATTGTATGGTTGTTGTGTTAGCAAACAAAGTACAACATGTGAGCACAACAAGCGGGAAGAATATCTCGATTTCCCTCGGACTCCAAACATTTTCACGTAGAATGAGAGCAACAGTGTATACTCTTCTCGGATATCCGTGTATGCATAATGTTTGGATTGGAGTAATATGGTCGAGGTTTGCATATCATGCGCGTTAAATCTTCAGGAGGGTATGTGTGAACAATATGGGCTATTTTCTTCACGAAAGTTGAAGAGAGAATCAAAAGACCAATCTTGGTGAAGGCACATTGTCCATGGTTTGGAATTCGGAGGATGTGAGCAAAATGCCCACGGCTTAAAGTGAATTTTGGTTTTGATATAAAACCAAAGAGATAGAGAGCGATCCTCGTTCTGAGCGAGTTCCACTTGTGGAAGAATTCCATTATGAACCTTGGACATATCTTCTTGTTGATTTCAAGAAGACATTCTAGTCCTATGGCTCGGAAGGAGGTATTGATACCTTCTTGAATTGTAGAAGGTGTCTGTCGTCCTTCATGAAAGTGGCGGTTTCGAGATTATTGAACCCACGGACATGATTGCCGGTGTGTTGGGCTCAAGGGAGATGTTTGGGGTGTAGACGCTAGTGAGTGTAAAATCAAACTCGTATTCATGCGTCATAGTTGAACCTATAGAGGTGAAGGGTTAATAGGAGGTGGCGTTTATGATTAACCTATAAAAATCTAACGTTTTTACTAGATTTTATTAACAATGGTATTTAACACTTAACTAACTCATGGTTTTGAAAAAGTAGTGGATTATTACTTTTAGAAAGATAGTGGTTTTAATCTTGCAAGAAAACTGCTTTTTCGATGGGGACGGATCCCGGTTCCTTTTCAAAGGGATCCGGCTAGTGTAACTTCCGGGATCCGTGGATGCAGTAATGTAACCGGTTTAATAAAAACATAGGTTTTACGGTTATTGTACCACAGTATGTTTTATCCTACATTTTCTTTTAGCATGCATACATGACATCTAATGTATCACGAAAGAATATAACACATATAGATCAAAAGAAATGAAACACATAATAACACAAACATCCTAGATAAAATAGATTATCAATAATATTGCATTTCAATGCTAAGGATGATACAAAGGATTGGGTAAATGACCCCAATATAGATTAACAACACAAAGTAAATGTCTCCGTATGTGAACTTCATCATAGGGAACACAAGTGCGATGAGTGTTAGGGCGATGAGCACGAGTGCGATGTAAACCATGTTGATGGCGAATCTTTTGGTTTAGGAAGAGATGAAATGAGGAGGAAGATGAAGTTTTGAATGAGAGGAATTTTGAAATTGGAAAATTTGAAAAAAATGAGGATTGAAAAAGTGGGCGTCGAGTGGGTTTATTAATAGGGAAGGAAGAATTTTTGAAATTCGTGTTTTGTTTTATTATTGGATTTAAGAAGAAATAAAACAAAAGTTATATATACTAGAAATAAAACACGTATGTGAGAAAAAGGCTTCCTAATGAAGCTACATGTAAATCATGTGTAAACACAAAAATCTACTCAAATAAATTCCTAACAAATAACACTTATTTACTAAACTAATATCATTTAGATATAAGTGGAAAGTCATACCTCGCGTGCATTTAGGAATGTCTTTACAAATGACAAATGTCAGTTAGACAATTCCCGCTCCTTTGAGTTTAAGATACCATCTTAAGGAAGGTATTCTTGTTACCAAGCGTCTCCTAAAGCTTGGTGGGTATGAGCTTTGACTAATCAATATCACAAAGAAGATTAGTGCAATTAAATGAAAAAATATATATATATAAAAAAATGTTGTTATCAACTCAACATCCAAACATATAGTTTTTGAAAAACATGGTGTTTGTTTTTATGAAAAACCTTCTTTGTATTTTCAATTAACTATGGATCGTATCAAGTTTTTAAAGTACAATATACTTCAAGAAACTTGGTAGCGAAGTTCGATGCCAATTGTGGAAAACTAGAAGGGGGTTGAATAGTTTTACCAATTAAAACTTCCTTTTAAACTATTTAGATCGACTTATGTCAATCTATTTGGTTGTGTGTGTTGGATGTTGATAAACAAGCATATAAAGATATGTAATGAAGAGATAAGGTAAGAAGCACAAAACCACAACGCAGTATTTATAGTGGTTCGCTACAAGGACACCTTCCTTGCCCTACTCCACTCCCGAGTCACCTACTCGAGAGTTTGTAATCACTACACCAATCTCCTTATGGCGGAGAAGCCTTCACAACGTCGCTTAATCTTTTTCCGGTACAAAGCTAAATACCGAGGTTCTTTCACACCAAGGCGAACCACACCTAACACAACGTCGCCTACCCTTTATCTGGTGCTAGGCTAACCACGAGTTCTTTCACACCTTGGGTGAACTACACCTTCACAACGTCGCCTACCCTTTATTAGGTACTAGGCTAAGTACCTAGTTCCATTGCAATGGAGGAACTACTACCACACTACACCAACGACTAATCCCAAAGGAGATCTACTCATTTACAACATCATCAAGGACATCAATATCCTTGGATCTAATGCTAGTCTATCTAGTACATCGAAACACACCATATCGAATGTACATCTAAGGCACCTTTCACTAATGCCTTTGATTAGATCTACAAGACACCTTTCACTAATGTCTTTGATTAGATCTACAAGACACCTTTCATTATTGTCTTGTGTCTTCACTTCTAAGCACCTTTCACTAATGCTTCTTGTCTTGACTTCTAAGCACCTACCACAAGTGCTTATCCTATAGGCGATAGATACCCTTCACTAATATCTTCGTCTTGACACTGAGACATCTTTCACTAATGTCTTTAACACTACGCTTCTTTGAAGAAAGAAAGGGATCATCAACAAGAGGACTTCAATAGCCTTGATGATGAGGAAGCTTGGCAACTCATGGACTTGAGCTTGCTTGACTTCAAAGGTGGTGATCTTCCCTTTAAGAGGAACCTAAAAGATCACACAAAAAACAAAACTACAAACATAGATCTCTTGGATCTAAGGTTAGTGAGATTTAACTCAGGGGAGAAAGTATGTTGGAGAGGGGTGAATAATAATGAAGAAATGGCTCACTATTTATAGGCAAATTTCCTCACTGTTCCCACGGATCCCACGGATCCCTTCCACTTGGGATCCGGCTAGCACAAAGCTAGGGATCCGTGGAACGCTCCTCTTTACCCATGGGTATTTTTGGTTATGGGTCATGGGTCATGGGTTATGGGTTGATCCATGGTTTTCTTTCTAGATACAATGTACCTTAAGGATACATTGAACTTGTATAAGTGGTATATATAAAACCATGGGTTATGGGTCAAAACCATTTGCTAGTTTTTTATCTATTTAGTACATACTTGTTTTTTTACCCATTTTAGTATATACTTGTTTTTACCCATTTTAGTATACTTAGCTTAAGTATGTGTTAACTCAATATGTAAACACTAGTTGTTGTACATATATATCTAGATTATAAAAACACTTATACTTGTTAAGCCAATATGTAAACACTAGTTGTTGTACATATATATCTAGATCATAAAATCACTTATACTTGTTTTAGTGTTTTATGTGAAAGCGTAAGTGTGTTATAAAACTATTAGTTCAAACCATTTACGTGTTTTATTTGTTTCCTTAAAATGATCTTACTTTTGTTATCGACAAAACATTAGAAGATCGTAAAATATAAATAAACATTTTTACGGCTTATTTGTATTAACAGTGTTCATTGAACATGAACATACTAAATTGGACACTTACAAGTCTTTACTAATTAAGAAGTGTAGTATTGTTGAATTAGAAGATGATGCACCAGTTGCTTCAAGTTCATTAGGTAAACAACTCACTTTGCAATGGAAAGATAGTATAGGTGATCAAAGAAGTTGACATGGAAAGTTTCCATGCTAATATTGATGTCAATGCAGAGTTTATGGGTAGTGGGAACCTCAAGAAGCATGTTACATTTGCAGAACCAGTTGAAATAGAAGTACTTGACAATAATGACTTTGAGAGTGGGTCTGAAGAAGATGATGATGATTTAGAGAGGCTTAGGAAAAGGCAGTTGAAAGAGCTAAGGAAACAATTGGGTACCAATTCAGAGGGTGTGAAGAATGAGAGTTATTTCTATGTTGGGCAAAAATTTGGAACTGCAAAAGAGGCTAAGGATATGATTAAGTTACACTCTATTGAAACAAGGAGGTCAATTCAGTTAAAGAAGAATGATAAGCTTAGGATAAGGGCAGAGTGCTATGGTACAGTTCCTACACTTGGACCAGTTGGACCAGATAACACAGTTGGGCCTTCTCAGTTAAGTGGGCTAGATAAGACAAGTGGGCCACATAAGAATAGAATGACTAAGTCAAAGATCAGGGAAAGTGTATCTCCAAAAAAGAATAGGATGACAAAGTCAAAGATAAGGGAATCCAATTCACCAATAAAGGCACAAGTCATTAAAGGTGGTAAATCTACCAAACTCCCAGCAGATTCCAATAAATGCCCATGGGCTTTACAAGTTTCCAAGTGCACAGATGAAACATGGTCAGTGAGAACTTACAGAGCCGAACATAAATGTCTTCAAAAAAGGAATATTAAATCATTTACTGCTAACTTCTTAGCTAAAGATATCCTATCTCAGATTGAAACAAACCCTGTTATACCTATCAGAGCTGTACAAGATCAAAGTACTAAGAAGTTTCAGCTGGAAGTGTCAAGAATGAAAGCCTTTAGAGCCAAGGCCAAAGCTATTGAACAGGTGAGAGGAGCCAACACTCAGCAGTATGCACATTTGAGAGACTATGTCTTAGAGCTTAAGGATAATAATCCTAATACAACTGTGAAGATCAAGTGTGAAATACCAAATAATGTAGATGACAACAAAAGGGTTTTTGGAGAATCTACATACATCTTGGTCTTTGCAAAGGAGGATTCAGAGTGGTATGAGGACTTGTTAGGGTTGGATGGTGCCTTTATGAAAGGTCCATTTCGGTCGATTGTTGATTCAGATGTCGTGGATCCAAACAATGGAATATACCCAGTGGCTTATGGCATTGCAGAAACTGAAAACCTTGAATCTTGGACTTGGTTTCTAGAACAGTTGGGTGAAGATCTTGATTTGGAGTGTAATTCTAATTTCACTTTCATTAGTGATAGACAAAAGGTACTTGTTAGTTTGTATTCCCTTTTAAATTGTAACTTAATTAAATGTTTGCTAATCTGTTTTTATGTTTCTTATATCAGGTTATAATACCAGCAATTGCCAAGGTGTTTCCAGCTGCTGAGCACAGGTTTTGTCTAAAGCACATTCATGAAAACATGAAGCTTAAATGGAGTGGCAAAGCATTCAAAGACTTGCTATGGAAGTGTGCTACTGCTACCACAGTTCCACATTTCACCCATGCAATGAATGATCTCAAGTCTTTCAACAAGGATGCTTATGATTGGTTGTGCAAGATTCCTCCTCACCACTGGAGCAGAAGTCACTTTTCAGGTATTCCAACTTGTTCAGTCTTACTAATTAAGTTATGCATACACAACTGTTTATAAGCAAATTAGTAATCTAGGAATACATGTTATCTGTTACAGGAAGAGCTAAATCAGATGTTTTATTGAACAATATGTGTGAGGTTTTCAACGGAAAATTAGTAGATGGAAGGGATATGCCTATCATTAGTGCATTAGAGTATATTAGGGAGTACCTAATGAGAAGAATAGTGACAGTTAATGGGATAATTGCCAAATGTGATGGACCACTAACCCCCAATGCTACAAAACTACTTAAGGGTTTATGTGATGAAGCTGTTCAGTATATTGTTTCTTGGAATGGAAATCATCTATACCAATGTAGTGGACCTGATAACGTCTAAAATGAACATGTTTTTAGTAGAGTTATTGTCAGTTTTGTGCATGATACTCGGCTATATTTACTCATAACTGTTGCAAAAGTGCAAAGATGCGTATTGTGTATGTATATGTAGCCGGTATCGCGAATAATGAAGAAATGAAGTTTTATGCACATTGGGAAGATTCTTTAGGAAGGAAGTTGAGATTGGAAGCTTGTGGACTCAATGATATGGGCGTAGCGATTTCTAAGCATCTGACAAGGAAAGATCAAGTTTGGCTTTGGAAATCATCAACGTAAGCAAAGAATGAAGCGCAAAGGAAAAAGTCGACAAAAAGTCAAAATGAGCAAAACCCGGCCGATCGGTCGCAACCCCAACCGGATCCTACCGGGCGATGGTCAAAGATATTACCGATTCGGTCGGCCTAGAAACCGATCCGGTTTACGGCGCTGCGATTACACAATTCGCATTTATTGTTGTCTTAACTCCCCATAATCATTGAGTCCGATCATTTCTTGATATTAACTTGGAAGAACGTTTTTGGGCGATTAAGCAAGTGCTTTGGCTATTTAAAGGACCTAGTACTTGTATACTAAGTGTGACACAACCAAAAGAGTATTAGTTTACACCAAAACTAATACTTACCTATTATTTCAACCCAAAAGCTTAGTATTCTTTGAAACGCCGAGAGCAAGGAAGGAACCATTCTTGTCCATTGTTTCGGTAGTTTGGAGTTGTGCGATGATCTTAGGTGATTGAGGCGTGGTTGCTACAATCCACGATTTCTAATTCTTGTAATCACAAAAGTTTAGGTATTCTATGAACTTTGTTATGGAAATCTATTCTCTTGAATTGTTTGAATTACCTTGTTATGACTTGTGTTTAGATATGATTGTTTTCATGGAGTAGTTTGTGATATACTTGTGTGTTGGAATGTGATTAATCATAATAGTGTTCTCAAGATGTGATGCATGTATATATGATCTTGTTTAAATGAGTTTGTTGGAAAATACTAGTCTTGGATTGATTTGTCAATAAAACATGTTTTAAGAAAAAGGACGAAAAGATTTCTCTTGTGTTTTATTCCAAAAGTGAAGTGACAAACTAGTATGGGGATATGGTGATTGACAACCACCATGTTTTGCTTATTAAAACAAGACTAGGAACATTTTCATCACGAAGGGTCGAAAGATTCGTAAGAACAAATTTAATGAGAACATGTTGCAAACAAATGGAACTTTTATAGGATAATCATTGGGATAAGGACCGAAAGGATTACCTAAATGTTTTGTTCTTAGAATGATTTTACAAACAAATACCATGGTTGGGGAATCATTTGCTTATGATTTGTGCATCATACTAGGTATACACCAAACCTTTATGAACATTATCTATGGTTGATTATAAGACTACACACAAGTATATATTTATATTCTTGATTCAGTATTTTCACTAGAACACTTATTTGAGGAAGCCTTGACAAGCTTTCTTGTTAGAAACTTTTAATCAAATCTATTTCAAAACAAAAATCCTTGGGACGATCTCGACTTACCAAACTTTGCTATTGCGGACGAGTATACTTGCTCGTATGTGTTAATAGGTTATACGGTTAATTCGTGATTATAAATTTTTAAAACTTGCACCAACCGGAGCACATCAGGACCTTTCTTTGATCAGTGTGTGGTAAATATGGCCACTAGAACATGTACTTGTAGGTATTGGGAACTTACAAGAATACCTTGCAAACATGCCATTGCCACAAACTGGAATATGGCACAAAACAACATGAATCCTGGGTTGGTTGAAGATTGGGTACACCCTTGTTACAGGCTTGAGACATGGAGGAAAGTTTATTCCTTCTCAGTGAATCCAACTAATGGGCCAAGAATGTGGCCAAAGTGTCAAATTCAGACAACAATCATTCCTCCAGAGTATCATCCACAACCAGGAAGGCCAAAGAAGAAAAGGAAAAGATCTGCTGGTGAATTAATTGACATGGTAAAGAATGGAAAGATGTCAAGAGCTATGAAGACTGTAACTTGTGTTTTGTGTAAACAGAAAGGTCACAACAAAAGAACTTAGACAGCCTTCTGCACCTACAAAGACTAAGCAATCTGTCAAGAAGCCTACAAGTGGTATTGGTCAAAAATCACAGCAGTCTGCAAGTCAAGCATATGAAGATCCTGTTGCTACCAAGAAGCCTGCAACAAATGCTAAGAAGAATACTGCAGGAGGTGGTAGGGTAAAAAGGATGTCCAAGAAGAAAGTTTAATGAAGTACTTGTTATGTGTCAAGACTGTATGTTAGTTAAGAAAGTTTGTTAGTGTCAAGACTTTTATGCAGCTTGTATGTTAGTTTCTTAGATGTCAAGACTTTTATGCAGTGTAGCTTGTTAGTGTCAAGACTGTTATGATCAGTGTCATTTGACCTTGTTATGCATACTTGGTCATTTTGTGTAATATGCTATCAATGACACAAACTGGAATTGGGTCATTTTGAGCTTTTTATGGTAGTTCCTTTCTTTTAAATTGGGTCTGTTTTGGTTATACTAAGTTGTGTTTATTTTGACTTTTTAATGGTCTGTTTTTGGTTATACACAAACTGCCTTTTGCTTTACACTATCAAATTGAATGCCACAAAAACCATCTAATAAGCAAGTCACAAACATGGTGTGCCAAAGTCATTGTAATTTTGCCATTAGATAATAAAGCTTCTTACAACCCACAAAATTTGACTATAAAAGTCATATTTCCTTTACAAAAGAACCAACTACACTAATACTTAAACCTACATTTTCAACAAAAAGTACACAACCAAGCATAACCATGTAATAACCAACATATTTTTCATCCTTTTCCTAGCCATCTCAGATTCCAATAATTGTGCTTCAAGTCTGTTCCTTCCCCTCAATAATCCAGGTATGATGGCCACAACACGATTGCACATTGGAGGATCAATCCAATCATTGAATGGACAAGTCGAATTCTAAAAGAATTAACAAAAACAAGATTAAGGTTAGAAAATGCCTTCATATCAATGTTATGTTCTTCTTCCATTACATAAAATAAAAAAAAATAAAAAAAAAAAAGATATTTGATAGCTTACAGGTTTAGGACACCCATGAAACCTTCTACCAGGGTTGATATCCGTCCATGAAGTTTTTGGAATGGTTCTTCTACCACATGAACAAATTGGCATGGTGTTCTTGACTTTAAGGCAATATTCAAGATCTGTGGATAGGGTGAGTGGATATCCAAATGTGTGGTTAGGGAGTGAGAGTGTGTGAATTTATATAAAAAGTTTATAAAAAAGGGAAAACATAAAGTACAAAAATACCCCTGGCGTGCAAAGCACGTGGGGCAAGTTAACAGATGTATAAACGGCTGTCAAAGACAGGGACTGGCATTGTTATTTGTTTCAGAGATAGGGAGGTTCCATGCAACTTTTAAGTTTTAGGGACTGTGGGTGAAACTTTGGGTAAACCATAGGGACCATCTATGTAATTTACTCAAACATAAGTTTTATATACCACGACTTTAGACGAGAGATAAAACACGTATGTGAGAAAAAGGCTTCCTAATGAAGCTTCATGTAAAACATGTAATTGCACAAAAGATAATCATATAAATACCTAAATAGGTATACTTAATTATCAAGCAAAGTAAAAAGAAAATCATACCTCTAGCACACTTAGGAATGTCTTTACAAATGACACAGCAAATGTCACTTAGACTATTCCCGCTCCTTTGCATTTAAGATACCTTCTTAAGGAAGGTATTCTTGTTACCAAGCGACTCCTAAAGCTTGGTGGGTATGAGCTTTGACTAATCAACATGACAAGGAAGATTAGTGCAATTAAATAAAATAAATAAATAAATAAATAAAAATGTTTGTTATCAAATCAACATCCAAACGTATAGTTTTAAAAAAAACATGGTGTTTGTTTTTATGAAAAACCTTCTTTGTAGTTTTCAATTAACCATGGATCGTATTAAGTTTTTAAAGTACAATATACTTCAAGAAACTTGGTAACGAAGCTCTGATACCAATTGTGGAAAACTAGAGAGGGGGAGGGGGGGTTGAATAGTTTTACCAATTAAAACTTCCTTTTAAACTATTTAGATCGACTTATGTCAATCTATTTGGTTGTGTGTGTTGGATGTCGATAAACAAGCATATAAAGATATGTAATGAAGAGATAAGAGTAAGAAGTACAAAACCACAACGCAAGTATTTATAGTGGTTTGGCTACAAGGACACCTTCCTTGCCCTACTCCACTCCCCGAGTCACCTACTCGAGAGTTCGTAAACACTACACCAATCTCCTTATGGCGGAGAAGCCTTCACAACGTCGCCTACCCTTTTTCCGGTGCTAGGCTAACCACCGGGTTCTTTCACTCCAAGGTGAACCAAACCTACACAACGTCGCCTACCCTTTATACGGTGTTAGGCTAACCACCGAGTTCTTTCACTCCAAGGTGAACCAAACCTACACAACGTCGCCTACCCTTTATAAGGTACTAGGCTAAGCACCTAGTTCCATTGCAATGGAGGAACTACTACCACACTACACCAACGACTAATCCCAGAGGAGATCTACTCCTTTACGACATCATCAAGGACATCAATATCCTTGGATCTAATGCTAGTCTATCTAGTACATCGAAACACGCCATATCGAATGTACATCTAAGGCACATTTCGCTAATGCCTTTGACTAGATCTACACGACACCTTTCACTAACGTCTTGTGTCTTCACTTCCAAGCACCTTTCACTAATGCTTCAAGTCTTGACTTCTAAGCACCTTTCACTAATGCTTCTTGTCTTGACTTATAAGCACCTACCACAAGTGCTTATGTTATAGACGATAGATACCCTTCACTAATATCTTCGTCTTGACACTTGAGACATCTTTCACTAATGTCTTCAACACTACACTTCTTTGAAGAAAGAAGGGAATCATCAACAAGAAGACTTCAGTAGCCTTGATGATGAGGAAGCATGGAAACTCATGGACTTGAGCTTCCTTGACTTCAAAGGTGGTGATCTTGCCTTTAAGAGGAACCTAAAGATCACACAAAACAAAACTACAAACATAGATCTCTTGGATCCGAGGTTAGTGAGTTTTTAACTCGGGGAGAAAGTGTGTTATAAAGGGTGAGAAATAATGAAGAAATGGCTCACTATTTATAGAGGAAAAATCTCTGTTCCCGGATCCCACGGATCCTTCCTGAGGATCCGTCTAGCGTTAAGCTAGGGTTCCGTGGGACGCTCCTTTACCCATGGGTATTTTGGTTATGGGTCATGGGTCGTGGGTTGAACCATGGATCTTTGGCTAGATACAATGTATCTTTGAGTGCAATGCACTTGGTCACTGGGTATGGGTTGATCCATGGGTTATGGATATTATCCATGTATGATATAAGCATGATGTCATGCAATGGGTTATGGGTCAAGATCCATAGGTTATGGGCTTTGGGTTTTACCCAACTACATTCAATGTATTTGCCCAATGGGTTGTGATGCTTAAGTTTCTACCCATTTATATTACCCAATATACTACATACTAGTTATGTGTATATTTTATCCAAATATGTAAACATTAGTTGTTGTACATATGTATTACTAAATCATTAAATCACTTATACTTGTTTTAGTGTTTTATGTGAAAATGTGAATATGTTAGAAACTATTAGTTCAAATAATTTACGTATTTTATTTGTTTCGTTAAAATGATTTTACGTTTGTTATCGACAAAACATTAGAAGATCGTAAAATATAAATAAACGTTTTTACGGATTATTTGTATTAACAAAAATGTTCGTAAAGGAAATATAGGCATACTTCCCCATAAAATAATTATCTAGAAAATCTCGGGTTGTTAGAGAATACCCTCTTTAAAGGAATCGCATCCTCGCGATTCAATTCAAGTTACCCGTTAGAATTGCAAAGAGATGGAGGTACTTTTGCTTGATTTCATCTTCACATTCCCACATGAACTCAGGACCTCTCTTAGAGTTCCATCGAACTTCGACAATAGAAATACGACTTTACTCAAGTTGTTTGACTTCACAGTTTAAAGATTTCGTTATGTAACACCCCAACCCGACAAGGGTCCGAATGTCACATTATGGAGTCATATCAGAACACACTAATAAAAATGCAAGCGGAAGTCTTATTAAATAAAATACCAAGTCATATAAACGAATAACTTACAAAGGAAAAATACATAATCCAATGTCTAAAAGATACGAAATATCAGAACAAAAGTTCTTCCAAATGAGTCCAAACTAGTAAGGGAAACTAGGTTCGGTTCACTCAAAAGCTCCTACTCTCAGCCCATCAAAGCCCAGCATCCCACTTGGTACCTGCTGCATGGAAAAGAAATGCGGCTGAGCTTAAAAAGCCCAGTGAACAGATATAACGAAACAAAAGCTAAACATAATCAAAATACAAAAACGAATTAGAGGAGACAGATAACAAAATTGTAACAAATGAGCACAACGAGTCTATGAGTCAATGAGGAACCTGCATAACACAATATTAACAGATATTCAGAAGGAACAGAAATCAAAGAAAACCAAAGCAAAGCAAAGCAGCGAATCATTGAACAAATATAAGCACATATAGTTAACTAAACATACAGTACTGAAACATAATCACATAGAGTTGATGAACAATATCATAATCAAATCAAGCAACCAACAGTGTAAAAGCATATCAGTCAGCGGATCAACTAAACATGAATATGGCAAAACAAACAAATCAGATAATCAGATATACATAAGCTAAGCAGAATTCTATAATCAGGCGAAATCAACTGAATAGAATGTAAGCATGGCAATCAACAAGTCAGGTAAACATCAATTACTATGCCGAACCGATAACATAAGCATAAGAAAATACCAAACAGAAATACAAACATGGTAGTCACAATTAGCAGGTAGGATTACTAAATGATAAGCATAGTCCACGAAATAACTGAATGAAGTATAACATGATAAAAGGATAAATCAAATGATTACATACTAGTATGGCAACCAGACGAATCAAATAGTCACATAATGGCATGGCACGCGGATAATCAGATATTAGCATGATGACAGATGAATCAGGTAACCACATACTATAATAGACAGAGAAATCATGTAATCATATACCAGCATGGTAAACAGATGGATCAAATAATCATGCGATAGCATAGTCAACACTTGAATCCAATAATCATATAATAGCTCGGTAAACGGATGAAGTGGTAATCTGAAGTATAAGCTTGGCAGCCAACCGAAATAGAGTGAAAGCATAGTAAATCAAATGAACTGAAGACCGAGTATAATAACCAAATGAACTGAAGTATGCGTCCGATAGTCAAAAGAATCACATAAGAATACTGAGTGAATAAGTAGTCAATTGAATGACTGAATAGGCACAGCAAACGAATGAATCAGAATATCAGATAGTCACATAATAACCAAAATCAGAATGTTGCCACGAGCACCTATACTAAAGGAGATACTCCAATAGCCAAATCTACCAAATCACATATCATAACCCATATCTGCCAAATCATATCAAATCCGTCAAATCATGTCAAAGTGTACATGGGTAGCTAGCCCAAATGTACCAAAATGTGAGGGGGTGTATTGCACACACGCACCACATCACCAAAACTGAACTGAGTACCTAGGATGCATCCATACGCTCCCTGAAACAAATCATATATACATATGCCGTTCGAGACCGTGCTGCACGTATTCATAATGGCCAAGTGATCACATATATCATATCATATCATAAAGGGGCAGGGGACTAATCACACCGCCCCGAGATAGTGTCATGCCATTGGTGCATCAATGACATGGTCATGGTACCTCCATGACTAGTTAGCTCGGGCAACTGAACATAACGAATCATACCAAAACATATCCATAATCATATCATATCCAAACCAATCATATCAACAGAACCGAATCATATCATAGCAAACGGATATCAACGGATATCACAACAAATGTCATAACAAAACGGATAGCAGATCGAATATCATAACGGATGAAATCATATCAAAGGAATCATATCAAAGGAACCATAGCAAAGGAATCATAGCAAAGGGAATCATATCAAAGATAAGGAATCAAAGTCAAGGATCGAGAAGTCATGAGAATAAACCCTTAATGAGAAGGGGTAGAATATCTGTACCTTAACGCCAACGAAACCATATCGGAAAACACAAGGATCGGAAGTTAGTCCTTCTTCAGCGAATCTACACGAATTAGTTATAGCTTAATATTTTAGAAGTTATTTCATAGTTTTAGGGTTCATCGATATTCATATTTCTTAATTAGGGTCTCTCTTTCTATTTTAGAAACTTTCCGAAATAAGTAACTTTCCAAATTAGGTAACATTCCATATTTAGTACGTTTCCCGAATTAGTAATTAGTCAAATTAAAGTAATTTTAACAACTTATCGTATTTTAAGGTTTAAAATGTAAGTAATCCAAAATTTGGCTTTAAAGTGTGATTTATCAAGTTTTAGAGTTTCAAAAGACAAATAAATAAAGTTCAAGGCTTACTATTATCAATCTCATAGTTTAGGGTGTATTTATGCCAATTTATAAAAGTCGAGGTTTGCATGCAACAACGACCAAAGCTTAAGGTTTAAAGTGTAACTAAACTTAATTATTCAATATTTCTCAATATGGTATACGTATATATATATATATATATATATATATATATATATATATATATATATATAGATTCTTTTAAAGTTGCTTAAAATATTTCACAATTAATTTTACATATGCATGTTTCGCTCTATATTCAAGCTCGCTCGCGGTTCAAATGACTAACATTTACGACTAAGAAAACACGTAATATGATTAACCCCCGACTCATATATCCTGATACGCTTTCAAAGTACAAAATGACTCAACCGTTTTTCCCGCGATCACCCTCAAACATACCCCCATGAGACCATGCTTTAGTACTTCATTCATTTTTTTTGTTTTGCAAAATCAATAGGTATATATGAGTGTAGACCGTTTTGCTCACACATGCGATACGAGACAAGACCCATTTCTATACTTGACTCTAATACAAACATCACAGATTCATGCAACGTATATATATGTATATTTCTTAGTAGTATAATGCAAATAAAAACTCTTCAATTCATACTAGAAGGGTACCCGCGCAATGCGGCGACGGGTACCCGATGCATATTTTTATGGCGAGCAAATATTTTTTATTTATACGTTTTTTCTAACAGTAACTTTATGAATGAATGACAACTTTTAATTAAAATAACGATAATCAATAACAATGCAAACTATTTCATATCAAAATAAAAGTTGTCATTCTATTGCTATAAGCAAATCTTATTTATTTCTACCGTAGGTAATCGAACACCAAGATGAGAGTAGATTTATCGAATTTTGTGCGTCTTTTTATCGGTGCTCGGAAAAAAAAAAAAAAAAAAAGAGTGTGTTTCGTATTAGTGTTTTTAGGTTGGCTTATATACCATTGAGGTTTGAACATTACAAGTCGACACTTAATGAATGTATAAATATTTGTTGTATTAATTGACTATATAAATATTTGGTATATTAATGGATTGTATAAATATTTGAAGGAATGTTACTTTTTATTTATGAAAATTGTCATGGAAGCTATATGGTGAATAACATTAACTAATGACTTATTAATTTCCTATTAAAGAAATGTTTTTGGTCTTAAAAATTTTAAGACTTCTTTATTTAGAAAGTCCTAAACACTTTATAAAGTAGTATAGATATAGATAAAGAAGTAACGTGAATCTTTTGTTATTATAATACTTAACTGATATTTATGCATGGATGGACCCGTGTTCAATATCCTTAGACGTCAATCATTCAAATAACTCTGATTTGCATGTATACACATATCAGTTTTTATCATGCTTGAGATCTTAATAATTTCTATGTTTCATCTTATATTTAACGTCATAGTTCACAAGTGTATATACATGAATCGATTATAATATATTTCTTGCATGATCAAAACTTATCTCTACATATCATATTACTATAGCAAATACTAATCAACTGATATAGCGTATTGTCCAATTTAGAGTTACGGTAACACAAGCTATAGATATATTCATGGTTCATGAAGAATTACCTCCAAGGCAACACGAGTACCAGCTGAGTTCGAGGTCAAACCCGAAACAAGGACACGAGCATGAAGGTAAACAAGAAACACGATCGAACCTAAAACCGAGACTCACACGAACAACAGCCCTTTTGAATCACCCACGATCACAGCAGCCTTTCTTCGTCCTTGCCTTGCCTTGATGCCGAATGAAAAGGAGAAATAATTGCCTTGCCGTCACTTTGTTTATGTGTGCTAGGGTTTGTGTATTTTGAATGTGTAAATAGGTAAGTGAATAATGAGATTATGGGATTATATGGGGAGGTATAAGGGGCGTGTAATTGTGGCCGAGTATCAAGGGATTCACAACAGAAATCCACTTCCCAAATTACTACATTTATGGGCTTTTGATTTTAAGTATTATGGTCTTTGTAATTCAATTTCAATGTATTGTGTACTTAGCAAACATTTGGCCCATGCAAAGCTAAACAAAACGTGAGATGTAATTTTTGACGCAAGGTGTAAATTGACCTCGTAAATTTGGTTCTTCAATCATTTATTTAATGAGCTTGACGGATTTTACGTATTTTATAAATATTAAATTTTAGGGGTAAAATAGTCTTTTAATGCGTTTAGATTTTTAGGGTTTTACACGTTAGGTTCTTCAATAGAGTTTAAGCGTTCATCAATCTAGATTTCTTCCAACAAAAAAACAACTGTCTCATCAGCACGACACTTCTTCAGATTACATACATGAAAAACGTTACGAACAGCTAAGTTCTGACAGTAGCTCGAGTCTCTAAGCTACCCGTCCGACTCTAGCAAGGATTTTGAAAATGTCAATATAGTGAGGATTAAGCTTTCCACGTTTTCCAAAATGTAACACACAATTCCATGGTGAGACTTTAAGCATAGTTTTTTCTCCAATCATAGGATCTCAAAGATTTACGTCATTTGTCGATCATAGTTCTTCTGACAATTGCGAACAGTTTGCATTCTGCTTTTGATCTGAACAATCTCTCAGCAGTTTCATGAACGAATTCAGTATAGAAAGTTGGGCAGCCCCCACTTCGATCCTACAAATTTTTGAGCGGCATTTTCAACCATCAAGTGCCTCGTACAACGTGGCCATGGTTATAAGAGATTCCGACCAATGGGAGGTGTCTACCCCAACCATTGCCGGAATCGATCATGTAGACACGCAACATGTCCTATAACTTTTGAATGGTTCTTTCATTCTAGCCAACAGTCTACGTATGACACCAGTACTAATATCCAGATCTGTTCCCATGGCTCTTTGGAGCGATTACCAGAAATTTGGTATGAAGCGACATTCACGATCAGATTGATAGAAATCGGCACTCCACAATGTACAACAATCTCCTTTGCGTATAAGCGAGCAATTTTGTCCATAGTGTCCGTTTCTTTTATTAGCAGAAACTGAGCAGGTTTCGTGATACGACCAACAACTACCCAGATAGAGACGCGGAATTCACTTCCAATGTTCAGTTTATAATATAGTAGCAAGGCGGAAAATCTATTTCCAAAATAATTTGCGAAATGAGTTGTGAAACAGCTTAAAGGATAATAAGAAAACAATCCATTGTGTACAGAACAACGACAAGGTCAAAATGTCGGAAGCAATAAAAAAATTCGTAGGGTGACCGCAGAATGGTCTGTCGAAAATTGAAAACAGTTTGTAAGATAATAGCGGCACAACTCAATATCTCATAAGGAGGTAGCAAGAATAACAAATATTCCAAAGGGACGAGCGAAGGATGAGGAGTCTATTCCCAAGATCGCGGTTCATGTTACTCCTTAAGGACTTAAGGTTTTTGTTGGGCATAGAGTCTCTGCCGAGTGGAGAGTTTAAAAAGTTCAGAGTACGACTCTGAAGGAGAGAGTGTTGATTGCTACTAGCAATCAGTTAGCTGTCTCAGCAATGTACTTAGTACTTAACGCGGAAGATACAACGTTCGAGTCCAAAGTCATAATTTCCAAAAGAAATCCGACTACCAATCGATATCAAATCAAATTCCATATACGAGTGAACGTCGACAGTGCCAAACAGGTACACTAAAAGCATACACATCGATAGAGTGCAAGGTACACATCAAGAGAACATCATCTGTAGCAACTCTTACATTTCATATTATAATTTGACTATTTATTTTGACTTATTATTATTATTTTAATTTTAAGTAATATTACTTTTATAAGTAATTACGTAAATTCAATTATGTACGCTTAACTAGTAACCAACACCAGACTATGATGAATCTAGGTGTTCTATACATTGTATTTTATCCAATAGTCATATTTCATATGAACTATTGCTATTTTGTCATTTTTGCGTAAACTTTGTACTTTTTACGTAGTACGCGTATTTGAACTTACGATATTAGGTTTTAACAACACTTACGTATTTTGTTAAACTTATCACTCAACTAATATACTAATATAGAGTATATTGATAATTTTAAAATTTTTATAAGTATTATATTTTTACGTTACCTGATTTTAAGTTCCGTGACATAAGAACTTCACATTAGTAATTACCGGGATCAAACTAAACAATCATTATTTGTAACCACCGATAAATTTCACCTTGTATTAAACTAATATAATATTTTAATAAAAGAATATTTATCTATTTTCTACGTCAATTTTTTTAGGTAAAACGTTATCAGTTTATCTGATTAAGAAAACCAACTAATGTGACGTAAATTTTCATAAGGTTTATTTTACCCTTTGACTTTTAAAGTTGACTTTCGACTATTTGACTTTTCTAGCAACGTAAACACAATAACTGTAATCGGTAGTTAACCGGTAAATTTCTCAAGATAATTAATTCACTCTGATTTAAATTATTAATCTCTAAACGTTCTCGTTCACTTCTTTCCATTTAACGAGATGTTACCTCGTAAAAAGTGAAAACTACATATAATGCGTAACCGACAACACATTAGTTCTGGTTTAATCTCGATAATTATTTTTCGGAAACGATATTATTCTTTTTATATACATTAATTTTTATAATAACACTTTCAGAAATATATTTATCGCAATTATCAGACTGTGGTACCGTGTTTATATTTTAACTCAACGGGACACGGGATACACTATCTATATATATAATAAAAGAAGGTTTTTTTGAATGTGTACACGTCATTTAATCCATGTTGGCATTTTATCCATGTCACTAAAGCCACCTCACCTATTCCACGTCATCCATAACAACTGATTTCTACAGTCATTTAGTAAAGTTTCTTTGACTTTTGACCCTCAACATTAATTCGTTACTGTATTTTCTTATACTCCTTCTTTGACTTTCTTATTTAGTATCCCAATTCATATCTACTTTCCCAAATTACACAAGTTGGTTATTTAGCTGTCAATATCATCTCTCTCAATCAAACATATGGAAATTGATTCTTCAACAACTCTACCTTTCAATCGAAGATATGGTATACGCTCTAATTTCGAAAGCTACTTTAACCGTTCTTAACGACGAATTCCACAAGAACAGGACTGGTAATTTCGACTTCTAATTTCAAGCTTATTAACGTTTAAGATTCTTTAATTTCAAATTCTTAATAAAAGGTTTTTAGAAAATGGTGTGCGTTTTATTGATATCTGATTTAACATATTAACATGGCGGATGGTGGGGGGTTATATTAATTTTGATTCAATCTTAGCTTTTAGGTTAATTTAGTAGATTTTGAAGGCAACTTTTGAAACATGTATGGTGATCCGGTTCAATTAATAGTGACGAAGGTGCCATAATCTTTGTTTCTTAAGTGATCTAAATTGATGTTTGCTCTTGCTAATATGGCCTATTATGTCCACGTAACTGATTCAATTTTTACCTCTAAATCATAACTTGATTTATGCAACAACAACAGATATTTACTCTGCATGTTTATACACTTCATCAAGAACTCGATATTTATCATGTTTATACTCTTCATCCAGAGTATACTATAGTATAGACTGTTTATACTCTTCATCCACTTTAACAGCTCGATATTTATCATGTTTATACTCTTCATCCATAGCCTCTTTGTTAATCTACTAAACATGTCATTCCTGTTTGTATAAGGTGAGGATAAAATGCCTTTAAGTTTTTGACCCATACAATTATACGTTACATGAGTCGTCTGTTTTTTACACCTCTATCAAATGTGACATTATTATACTCTATCATTATTTTCTCAGCTTGCTCTCTAACTAAGCATATATGGGTTTCTTTGTATCTTCTATATTTTATGTTGCTGTGATTATAACTTTTTTAGAAAACTTATAACATTGTGTTACTTGATACAAATTTTCGTAAAATCAATTTAGATGATCATTATAGACATTTTTTCTAATGCACAAACCATGTTTATACAACGAGTTGGCTAATGGTTGGGTTATTCTTTTTGTTAATCTCTTGCACACACGTTGTAAATGGTCAATCTAACTTTTATTACAGATGATCGCATGTACAAGTTTGTATAAATTATAAAACAATGCGATCAAACTTTGCATTTTCACTATGTGCAGATATGAAAATATATTGCATACTACTGATATGGTGAGGAAATATGACTTCTTAAAATATTTATTTTTCCAGCAATAGCAGGGTCTATTTTTTAAAATTTTAGGTAACTATATTTATCTTGTTGAGAATAATAGTATCCAATATGCTGTGTAAAACTCTATAAGGCCATCTTTATAAAATGGGTAAGCTTTCAAAGCCGTATATAGGCGGTTTCATGTTGCTAAATCATGGTTTGGTGGGCTTAATACATCATTACGATCCTAAGTTAGATTTTTTACGTTTGTTACACTTTTAGCCTGAAAGGGTACAATTCAAATGTTTCTTGATTTTTCACTCATTAATAGTTTATATGCGTATATTCTAAACATGTAGATTGTATAATTTTTAAATGAGTGAGACATTCTATGTTTCTTTTATAGTGAACAAAATTTTATTTTTAAAATAACCTATGGTTTGTTGCTCTCTAATTCTTTATGCGGACATTACAACACTTTTACATTTTAGAAGCTAATTAATTAGGACATTGGTGGAATTATACAACCACAAATTAACAAGTTTCATTTTTTAGCTTGCAAGATGTGCATAATTTTATCAACTTTATTACGTATCAATTACCATAATACTCTTAGCTTGACAACAGTTTCCCCTCGCAAGTAATCCATACTAATTGAATGCCGGATACCTTTTTAATAAGTGCCATGTTTATCTTTTCAGGATACAAGAGTTTTAAATAATTCTCATTCAAGTGGCAGCACCACCGCCATCCCAATGTTGTAATTAGTCCATCTGACAAGAGATTTCCATTGTTAATCAACTACAAATTCCAATAGTTGTTTTTTTTGCCATGGTCAAATGTACGTTGTTGTGTCCAAGGTAAAAATTCAAAAAGGTTTTAGAGGTTTTGCCATGAATTTAAACATTGTATATCATGAAGTGCTATAGAAAATTTGATCCGAACAATTAGGAAACTATTTTTATTTGTACCGTCTAATGCTAACTTTTGTTTCATGTTAATGATTTTTTAGTATCTAAGACTCTTTTTTTTCAGTGTTGATTGATCTATTGTTAAAATCCCTATACTCTTCAAACAGTTATACAGATTTTCACTTTTGTTTTGAGAATTAACATTTTGTTTTTGTTACTTTATATGTTTGAACGGTTAATTGCAAAAATTTTATAAGCCACCCGTGATTTATCACGGGTTTATAAGCTAGTACCCCTTATTACACCGCCATTTGTTTCTTAAAAACAGATATAACTCCCTCTCAAACACATCTCGCTCTCCTCTCTCTCTCTAGCGTACAGCCACCACCATCACCACGGCGCCTCTCCTCCTTTCCTCTTGATAACTGCCTCTCCACCGCCCCTCAAACCAGCCACCCTCATCATCATCATCATCATCGCCAAGATCAAGGAGGACCAAGGGTTGCGTTAGGATTTGTTATGGTTCGAGTTAACCACCTCAGCCACTCCTCCGTCACCACATATCTCCTCATCATCTCTTGTGGTATGCTGAAATCACGAAAAGTCATCTTTTCATACTTCTCTTGTTTTACCTATTTAAACAAACGAATCATTTATTTAGTTTTGTGGAATTTTAAGCGGAAATAAATAAAATAAAAAGAGAACTAATTGATATGGATTCGTGTGGTTAAATCAATTAAGGGAGGTTTTTGTTTGTTTCGGTTATATGTATCGGTCGGGACTATACCCGGTTTGGATTACAAGTCTTAAAGAAACAACACCCCGAGAGGTGTTTGGTTTCGGGTCAAGAACCCGTTTGGGGTTCAGTCGATCCACTTGGGTCACAAGTTTGGGAAATGGAATTTGCTTATCTCTTGATTCTTATGACTTATTTTGTGGTGTGCTTGTTTTGCGTTATCCTCGGTTCAGAAAAGCCACCACAAGGGTGGTGTTGTTTTCGGTAACCACATAAACACAAGGGTGTGTTTGTTTGTTCTCGACTGGAAAAGAAACCACCAAAAGTGGTGTTTGTTTGTTTATCTTGGGTCGCGACCACAGAAAACACCCAATAGGGTGCGATTGACTTGGTGTTGTCGGTTCACAGCCACCCCGAAGGGTGTGTTTGTTTGTTCTCCTTCTTGTTTGAACCAAGAGAAGCACCAAGGGATGCGTTTGTTTGCTGTCGTAGCCACACCCAACTGGGTGTTTGGCTTGCCTTCGTTAACCCACCAAAGCGACCACACTTTGGGTCCGCTTGGTGGTGATGTGCACAGCCCACGCCTCAGCCCCGTTAGGGTGCGTTGATTTGTTTGTTTGGCTCGATACACGACAGCCCCGAAGGGGTTGTCGTTATGGTTGTTTGTTGACTGTGTCGAACCCACTTTGGGTATGTTGTTTGTTCTCCGCTCAAACCACCCAAGAGGGTGTTTAAATTGTTTTTACCCTCGACACAAGAAGTGAACCCGCAAGGGGTATTTGTTTTCCAGTCTTTATGTGATTTACATACTTGTTCTAAACTGATAATTCTAAAAGCTGCTCACATTTATGCTTAACAAGGACTCCTGTGAGCCGCCGCGTTGCGGCGGGATTACCTTTATTATAGGCCATATGACCGTTTCATCAAACATAACTTATGATATTATTTAGTCTATATTTTTTTCATTCCCACACAAACATAACTAAAACACAGCCTCACCAACAGGCCCACCACGACCTCGGACCCCGACCACCGTCGCCGTAATCTCACCACCAAACACCATTCTCACCACCTTTAGACACAAAACTTTCGAATCCAAAATTAACCCTTCTAAAAGTTCGTTACCTAACATCGCAAATTTTGGAAAGCTTATAGCCAATCTGTAGAATTAACCTCAACAAAAACATACCCATCAGAAAGCTAAATTTCATTTGATAGCTCAAAATATATACTCTCAGAATCTAGCATACATGGAAGTTTGTATATTACAAACTACATAGTGTTGAGTAAAGCCAAAGTTGATACCTCCCAAGGCATTAATAGGAACACTAATGCTTTAAATTCATAGTTCAATTTTCATTTTGTTACAAAATGTTGAATAAACATTTCAATAACTCAGAACCCAAAAAACATTTTAAGGTAACTTTGCTACACAAATATTCAGCAACCGAACACGCTTCTAAGATCGCTGTGTCTGCCCAAAATAAAGCAAACAAACAACTCCTAAAGCTTGTACAAAATTGCAAAAAATTTCTGCAGAGAATGACAGCAACATTATTGAACAATATATACATATTTAGAAGCCACACAAACATATTAATATTTTCAGATGGTAATATTTGGCCGCTAAAATGATTAATATAAGGCTTGAATATAGCCGTTAAAAAAACATGTAAAATGCTGTAAAAGTTTAGAAGCAAATAAAATTAAGATAGCTAGTTATAGTAAAGTAACTTAATTAAGTACAGAAAAGCTAATATCTACAATATTGTAATTACATGAAAAATCAGTATTGTTACAACTACGGCTTAAAACTTCAAATATGTTGCAAATCCTAACACCCCCAAGTGCATATTACATTGGCAGTGCAAAGGATGTGAGCTCGTCAAGTTATTCGAGCTCGAGGTTTACTCAAGGTCATTCTAGTTAACTTCTTACGTAGATTTGTAAGCTCATTCGATATGTATAGTAATGCTAATTACTACACAGGTACTTAATTTGGGTTGTAAATGATGCATATTTCATATATCAAGTTAACATGAGCTTAAAGTCAACATACTCCAGCCCGTTCGAGGCAAACTGAATCAAACTCCTATGTTGAGTTAGAGCTTAAATAATGAAGGATTAACACAAAAGTATTGAATTCAGCTCGAGCTTAGCTTAGGGTTAAGTTGTCGAGCTCGCATTGATTATCTAGTTAACTATGTTTTGTGAAAAATTATTCTTCTCATAATCGCATCTATATTAACTTTTAAAATTAACGACATGGTCATCAAACCAAATCCTAATTAAAGAATAACTATTTGATTAATATGTGAAAGAGAACATATATCATTCCTTGGAGACCATGCATATACTATGATTATCATGTATGCATGCACAATGCAAAGAGTTAAAAAGTACTTACCAGAATATCAAACCCATCAAATGTGGTTTGAAACCAAAAAGCAAAAGAGCGAATGGAAGCCGAATCAAGCTGACAAAAACAAACATTACGTTCAACCCCAAGTTCCTTAATGAAGTCCATGGCCTTTGAACCTTTTTACTCATCTCGAGCCGTTAGCACCACACTCAACCCCAATTCAGCAAATCTTTTAACCAACGCGTACCCAATACCCTTATTTGCTCCAGCGACAATAGCTACCGTGTCCTTTGACCACCATCAAACCGTGGCAAATAGGTTGTTTTTGTTGTTGTTGCTTTGATGGTCTCCCATTCGTCATCTTCACAATCCACAAACATTTCCAACCAAAAATTAAAAATTAAAACTTTTTAAAAAAAAACCAATAAGTAATCAATTTCATTTCATTACCTTGACAGCAGTTATAGAAAGTCAGGTTTTTGGGGCACCTTGGTCTTCTTCATCGCCGCCCACCTACACAAAATCAACAATAATTCAATAACCAAAGAAATGACACTCCAAGACCTGTAAGGAGGGGTTTAGGTTAGCTTATTTTCACGCCTTGAATTTTTATTCCCCTCGTTTCCAGTTCTGCAGAAGGTTGTGCTAAAAGTTTACTTATCTGTGTTTTTGTATTTGCTAACTACTTTGATGTTCACCGAAAGTTAATTCATATGTTCATGTGACAGTATTTATGTGAGCTTAGAAGTTAAAGTTACCATTTAGCTTCACTGGATAGGCAAAAGATAAGTTTCTAGTCAGACGTCCTGTACAAATAGCAAGAAATGAAAGACGAATGAGTACAAAAAAAGAGAAAAACTAACGGGCACACTGTCCGAAATACACAAAATATAATCAATAGAAAAACTTTTTAACAAACCCACAACATCGTTTTGAACTGTAATAATTACGTCAACATAAGAATTAGCAGCTTCAACGACAACCGGCATTTGAAACACAAAAAAAGTAAGCAAAATCAAAGACGTGAAACCGATGGGAATCAACAAACGAAAACAACGAAAGCACGCATGTCACAGGCACGCGGCAACGAAACTATGCAAACAAAAAATGCCAATCATATGTTCGTAAATGTACATGAACTAACCCTCGGATACACCAACATTAAAGTGGCCTCTGTTTGGAACATTGTTCTGAACTGTAACAATAACAGCAAAAGACAAATTAGCAGCTTGTACTACGGACGGTATTTGAAACCCGAAAAAAGTAAACAAGCCGAACCACATGTCAAACTGATGATAATCAAAAAAACAATGACTCACCATAAACCACGTGAGTACGCACCGGTCTTGGTTGACTATCGTCTTCACCTGTAAGGATAATAGAAAGGAAAATTTTAACATGGCTAAAAAGAACAATAACCAAACAGGATTTCAAAGATACAGACGGACTGTGAAATTTTAACATGGCTGATAGTGAAGTAACCTCGAACGTTTGACTGTTCGAGGCTCACAACCTGCATGTACTGCAGTTATACCTACAATAACAACAATCACGAATACGCCAGTGTTACGTAAACCGCGAACTGGATACTATTTAAAAGGAAATAAGGCATGTAATATTCACGATTCAACAATTTCGTAGTCACTGATTGTATAAATTAACCTACCTTTAATAGACGACGATTGTGAATAGCGAGGCTCAGTATGCAATTATCTGCGTCTCTTGCGTGAATGTCACTCAAATGTCATTTACATTGTGAACTGGTGCGTATATAGCTGCGGAAATTATACAATATGAAGGTTAATACAAAACACGAATTTCTGGGCATACAATATGTAAAAGTATGATTGAATAACCTCGAGCCGTGGAATGTTTTTGGCTGTCATTTTTACAAAACCGCTACAACTCGCTTTTGTCCCTTCATTCATACCTAAAACAACACGGTAGTGAAAAAACTAACTTGCAGACAATCTTTCCTGAGCAGAAACTGTCAAAGCAGAATGAAGCTCAAATGGAATAGCATATACGAAGAACAACATTCACTATACAAACAACACTATTCGATACCAAAATAATCAGACCATCATCAATAAATCATATATAAAATAATATATACCTTGAAAATTTTCATCAGCGATTGTTTTGACAACTTATTCTAACAAATTTTTATCCTTCTTCTTTATCTTCGTCTCTCCTAGTTATAACATCCTCATATCGTCACATTAAACCTGCAATTTACCCGTGATGGAATTAGAACAAATTTTGCATTAAGATTAACAAAACTATCTTATACAAACCAACAATATCCAAAACAAAAATTACACTTCAATCGTCTGGCTTCATTGGTACCTTTAGTTATGAAATTCATTATATTTCTACGCCCATCAATCCTTCTAGCATGTAATACAGACGGATGCCAACCCAACTTCAGTCACCATAACCCCCGCTGGCTCCCTCAAGCAAAGTCAGTTGACCCATCTATGAGCACTCCTTTTTAAAACAATTCTCTAACCCTAATCATAACCAAGCTCTGAAAATGAACAATACAACTCATAAATGATACAAACAAATATAGATTCCGATAAATGAAAACATAAAACCTAAAAGCCCTAATTTTTCTTATATAAATCAGATATTTAACTTCATACCTGGGTTTCACAATTAACCTAAATTCAATAGTCATGTAATCCTCGGAATTTTTTCTTTTCGATTTCTCTGAGTAACTGTTTGGAGGTTAGGAATAGGTTTGATGGATTTGAGTGCCGGTATGTGTGAGCAATTTCTAGATGATGTGACTACAGATATGTATGAGTAAGGCGGTTAGATTCTAGCTTCTTGTTCATCATCATATAACGGGGGTAGTAGCAAGTTTAGAAACAGGCCGAAGAAACCGCTGATGGGCTCAAGAAAAACGCAAACAAACCGGCCCGTAACCCCAGCAGCCCTAAACGACATACATAGGAAACCGTTTTGTGTCCACAAATTATATATATAGTAAGATACATTTTGTGGACATTGGGTTCACTTGGTTGAATCTGTTAAACCGTAATGGGCTAAGACATTATTGGGCTAAACATAAAGTGTGTTAATGAGCCAATATGGTTAATATTTAGGCTAAGTATAAAAAGTATTAATGAACTAACTTGTAACATGTTATCGAACTAAGTATACATTGAACAAATTAACATATATGACCATCGGTCTCAAAATATATCGGACTATGCTAATACTTGACGGATTTGGATAATATGAATTTTGAATTTGACACATTGGACTTTACATATCATTGAACTAGTAGATTATTATTAGACTAAACATATTGGATATTGAACCTATATGAATTGACATTGTTTAAGCATTTAATTTATACCATATCTATATTTGGACAAAACTTTTATATATTGGACTTGAGATTATTAGACTGCCTATTGATTATTAAGTAGGCTTAGGCATTTGGACTGTTGGATTATATTGGACTAACTTTGGACTAAATTTTGGATTATTAATGAATTATAAACCTTGTCGGACTATATATATTTGACATATATCGAGTTGTTACTAATTGGACAATCTAACATATTTTGGACATATTGAATTATTAGACTCATAACGGACTTAAGATATCGGGCGATTGCCCATTTGGATTGTTATCGTGCTATTAAATATAATACATATGTGTTATATGCTTTATACGTTGGCATTGCGTTTGCCTAGAGTCTATGATCTTATAACACCACACGAATGTTGATACTAAAATTTTTACAAACATTGATACGAAACTCCACGAAAATTAAAACGTATTATCTTTTGAAACTCATACGCATCGATTACTATTCCCGTATCATATCATGAGACAAGCTTATATCTATTAGGTTACGCCGATTCCGTATCGTTGTGCGTTGCTACCTTGTGATACTATTGTGTTACATTTCTCGATGCCAATCGTGTTAATTGTGATTCTTATATTTCTTCGGACTAAGGTGAGTTTCACAGCCCCATTTTACTGTTTTACTCGTTTTGGGGTGAAAAGCATGCTATGATTACTTAAAACTAAATTGGTTGTGCATTCATGGAATTATTGATTCACTGAACTGATTTAACCTACTGAGCTATGCTCTGCTATACTGTGCAAACTGATATGTATGCTTATGTTTGGCGCCTGAGAACAACTATAAAAGTCCCCTGTTACTGCACTACTTATTAACTCACTCCCACTGTACGGGACGAGCCGTTGATATCTATGGATATCACTATTTAGGGGTAGAGCCATCCCCTCACTCCACTAACCGGAGTGCATAGTATCACCTTCTCATGCTAGGTTAGAGCATGTTGCACGTAGGGGCAAGTTACGGCTGAATCGGCTTAAGTAGTGGAACCTTTAAGGCATGAACACGCCGCATACATAATGGACCCTTTTGAAACTTTGACAACCAATTGATCTTCCTGTTTTGGAAACTACTTTGTGTATTAAAATCTGTGAACTCACCAACCTTTGTGTTGACACTTTTAGCATGTATTTTCAGGATTGCAGGCGATAACTAAACTTTGGAGGCGCTTGGGCATTGGCATGGCATGACCATAGAAGACTCTGATATAAATTTGGGGACCACTTTAATTCTTTTATGGGCCTACATTCTATAATATATATTTTGAAAGATTTAAACATAAATCTTTACGAAATACAATTTCTCAAGTTAAACTGTTGTATACAGTACATTGTGATATCAATCGAGTAATACCCCAGTAACACTTTTTTCCGCTGCAAACCATCATCTTTATTTTGGGGGGTGTTACATTATTACACAAGATAATAACAAAATATTACACATTTTCTTATCTATAGCCACGTTTAACACTTCACAAGATAAGTATCTATGTGGTGTTACAATTAGATGAAGTACTTTGACACATGTGAGTTATGGACTATAGAAAAATAGATAGGGTTATCAGTCGCACCAATATACAAGTATACGGTTTTGATTCCCGTGAACCGAAACATGTAACCTAACCGAACACAAACACACCCTACTAGTTTTACTATAACAGGATCGAACGAACACCCACCACACATAAACATATGAACCAAGGTTTCAACAATAAGCAAATCTAATCTACCAAGTCTAAAACTAAAGAAATAATCGAAACTTATATCCAAAGCGTGATTGTGACCCGATCAAGTCTCGACCCAAAACTAAATATTCAAAACAACAACAACATCAAACATAGTGCCATATCACCATCAAACCGAAAATAATCAAGTCAATCGGTTTTAACCGGCGTCGATAACAATAACACACCAAACACCATTGAATTGCTTTTTACCACATGATTAAATATCAAAACATTTTAAATCAGTATTTTAAACCACGAAAAACCTTATAAATGTTTTCTACCACACGAAACTAAGAGTAAACGTTTTAAATCCAACTACACCACGAACTAGATCAAAACGATTTTTAAATCGGTTCTTACCCACAAAAACGTCAACATATGTTTAAGCTCATTTTATCCTATGAAAACATCACACAATGATTTATAATCAGTTGATAAATAAATAAAACGAGAACAAAATGGTTTTGCCATACCACACGGACGAACGAGAGAGGAGATGAGAGATAGATGTCGATTTGGACACGAGCACGAGCAAAAACCCCACGAATAAGAACCCAAAACACCTTCAATTCGCTTGGAACTTCACTAAAATGAGGATGGAATGATGAGAGGAGCTTCACGGCGGTAGGTGGTGGCTTAGGTGGTTGCTGCTGCTGGTGGCCGGCGAGGAGTGGCCAGAACTCTTGTGGCGGCTGTTATGATAAGGAGGAGGAGGGTGGTATTTTAGGGTTACAAAAATGAAAGCCCTAATTACCCTTTTCTAATAATACAAGCCACAAGGATTGATTTTGTAATAACTCCAATGATAGGGGTGGGCGGTGGAATATAGCACAGGGACCATTTCTGTAATTGTTGCAATCTTTTGTCATTTTGTGATTCGGGGCTCATTTTGACTAGCAAACGTTCGATTCTCGATATGGAAATTACGCCATTGCGTTGCAAATAATTTTACGAATGAAATTGAGTATTCACACGAGTGGTTTCTCGTAAATAATACCAAAAACATATCGAATTGTCGGTTGTGCCAGTACGCGTTGTGTCTAGTTTCATGTTTCGCGAGATAACTTCTCGTTTTCACGTCAAATGAGCTCGAAAATGTTTGTAAAGGAAATATAGGCATACTTCCACGTAAAATAATTATCTGGAAAATATCAGGTTGTTAGAGACTACCTTCTTTAAAGGAATCGCGTCCTCGCGATTCAATTCAAGTTACCCGTTAGAATGGAAAAGAGATGAGGTACTTTAGCTTAATTTCATCTTCACATTCCCACGTGAACTCAAGACCTCTCTTAGAGTTCCATCGAACTTTGAAAATAGAAATACGACTTTGCTCAAGTCGTTTGACTTCACAGTTTCAAGATTTCGTCAGGTTCTTCAATAGAGTTTAAGCTTCATGGAATAACGTGTTAGTAGACCGTAACTGGGTCATGCGGCACATAATTTAAGTAATATGTGCATGTAATCATTACAACTATCCTTAATACTTTCAAAACAACAAAATATATTTCATTTTCTTGTTGTCCTTCCTTTGTGCCTTGAGTATAAGCAACCCAAACACCAATTCCATTGATTATTTAACTACAAGTTATTACATAAAAGATGAAGGTCTTAGTGTTCTTGTTAGGTCCATGTGATAGTTCTTCATCTCTTTGCTTAAATTGAAGGTTATAAGGGTTTGATCAAGATAAAAAGGTTTTTACAAGGATTATATAAGGTTGATTTCAAGATTCAAGAGTTGGGTTGAAGATTAGAGGTGATTAGGTTGATTTATAGTTGTCTTGTTTTTTTTTTCAAACAAACCCTTGTAAGATTGTGTTTATTATTATGTTATTCATTCAATATGGTTGTAAATAACTCCAGAATATACCTATTATTATGATTTTTGTAAGATTATATATGTATTTGACATTGTACATGAGGTTTGTAACATGAAATAAAACTAGAACAATCCCTAACTAGACTTTATGAATATGAAATTTACAACAACCTCAAAGAATGAATTACTGACTAAACATAGTGAGTTATGGACTATAGAAAAATAGATAGGGTTATAGGATTATCTCTTACGATCGTTTCGCTGGGTGGTGGACTTCGTATCTCGTCCCCGATGAATAAATGAGAGCTAAATGGCGAAAGGTGTCAAAATCTGCACACTAGATTTCATTTAGAAAAAGCTCATAGTTCTAATCATTTCTGGTAGTCGGCCCAGTTTTATGAAATGTAGGTAACATCTAGACTTAAACATATCCGAAAACCTCACGTAATATCATCGTTTTTCCGGGACTGAATGTGCAGCCAAATTTCTGCATTGAAATATATGATAATATATGTAAATTGAGTTAAGTTATGAAATAATTAGACCATAAGACATCTAAAAATTTATACATACATTTAGATACTTTTTTTTAAAGACACATAATTTAATACATAATGATTTATAGTTAGGAATAACATAGACACTAAGTTGGAATAATTAAATTTGTAAAAACCAAAACTTGACAAATAATATTATTTGGACCTCTTGTATATAAAAACCAAAGTGGTAAGACCCACTATTAGGAAAATAGACTCATTACCTATTTAACATAACTTAAACTTAATAATTTACGGAATAAGTGAAATATTAAAAGTGATATAAACCCGACCTCGGGGTAGCCTACCAATAGGGCTTGTTACTATTTTTGATAAAAACTAAACTTTTATATTTTGTACA
>CM040243.1:168115446-168211137 GCA_022545495.1 Chrysanthemum lavandulifolium | reverse complement strand
CAACAACTTTCTATCTTCAAAGCATCCAAATCCGAAAGGACGGGTGACACCAACTAGCCATCATAAGACAATCCACCAATGAGCATAACCGCAATCAATAGGACTTACTTACCGTAATGACCTTAAGAGTTGTATGGAACTCAACTCTAGAAACACCTAACCTTACTTTACTCCTTTTGAATTTCAAAGGATCTGGCTGTCAAACAAACAACCTCTTGCTATCATCAGAACCTAGTGTTGTGCACAACCATTTCCACATGTGTAGTCGGAAGAAATACGACTTACGAACTTTCACTCTAAGTAACCATAGAAATCAAATAGATTTCTACACAACTTGACCACCTAAATACAGTTTTACCTCATACTTCATATTAAACTAAGGATACAAACCACATCTTTAATTGTCTTAGGACAACATACTGACAAACACAGTCACCAGCAATAACTTCCTTAAAAGTTATAACTCTAGACTAATTACGAAGACTAACTACGTAACTCTCTGTTTCTCCCCGTAACTTTTCTAGTTCCGAAAAACCTCATCATCAAGTAGGAACTCTATAACTACATAACGACTTATACTCCGCAAATGACCAAACTATACCCTCAACTTTGAGCCTTCGTACTTTGGGTATAAAGTACATCATTTAATCAACCAACGAATTGCAAGTAGCAAGCGATACCATCCTTCAAGAGGGAACCTAAACCTACTAGGTGATTCAATCAAATCATTTTGATTACACCCCGAAACATAAATCTTAGACTTTACTGAGAAACCTAACGAAACCATGAGTCGGGAAGACAAACCGTTAAAGTATAGCCGTATCCCGATTGTCAAAACACACAAACTCTACTGAGTAACTCAAACTGAAATTCGAGGATGAATTTCCTTATAAGACGGGGAGACTGTGACAATCGGTAATTTTCCAAATATTAATTTAATAATAAATTATTATTTATTATTACCTAAACGTTTTTTTGGAGCAAACATTAGCTCACTTGATATAATTACGGGAAGTTATTCCGCACACTGGAATAATTTAAACTATTTATAATTTTCAGAAAATGCATATTTTTAGATTTTCTGACCACTTATGAGTTTTCAAACTCACTCGAGAAGTTATCTCACTCTATTAAAAACACGAGCTCGCACGTGAACCGATTAATAGAAAGTATGGTTTAGTCTAATGAACCCCTTTTGGAACTGATAATTACGTTTCTATATTTCTTTTATAAAAACACACTCGAACACATATTTTACAAGTTAACCATTCTCAACGTGTGATTGAAATATTTCAACTTATGTTTAAAACGTAAATAAAATACCAAAACTTCAAGGAAGTTCACGTTTTAACTTCCCACTGTATTTTAAACTTTTGCGTCACATTTTATGCAACCGGATAACATCAAATAGTCCTGAATATTAAGTGTCAATTTCCCCTGATAATGCTTGTAATTTATATCATTTATATGGATTTACGCTTGTTTTCCATTGTTTTCCACTTTCAAGTAAATTACGAGCATTGGAGCTAAAGAGACGCGGCCGGAGAAATATCAAAGATTTATCATAGTATGCTGATTTTAAAGAAGTTATGGCGTAACTCATCTCTCACATTACGCCGTAACTAAAGCGTGACTCAGAAAACCAACTCATCAGAAGGTTACAGCGTAACTCTCCCCAAAGGCTATGACGTAACTATATTAGGTCAAATGAGGTTCCACGCCAATGATAACTATGTCGTAACTATTTCATCAACTACGGCGTAACCAAGTAATATTGAAGACTACGGCGTAACCACTAATAAGGTTACACCGTAACCAGCAGATCTAGTGCAAAATACGAAGGAATTGATGGTTACGGCATAACTCTTATATTAGTTACGCCATAACCTAGATCTGGCCAATAAATACCCCACGAATTCTAGCATTTCATATCATCCCATTCCACACACAAAAACCAGAGAACGTGGGAAAAAGCCAAAGGCAGGTCTAGAGGAGCATACAGAGCTATCTCCAAAGGAGAAATCACTCCCCTACGATAAGCATTAGCATTTTATCTTTTCTTTACTTTCGATTCATGTATTTCAGTAACTTTGAATATTGAATTGATTTGTATGGTTAATATGAGCTAAGCACCTCTTGGTGCCGGCCTAGTTATGATTCCTTAATTGTTTTGTTTTGCGCTACATTACTCCGTATATGTATTTCTAAGTGTATGCATGCATAGTTTATTGGTAGCTACCCTTGTTTCGGTAGTTTTGAATGGCGGTCGAGGCCAATTGCCTAGGAGATATGACCAACTGACCCTAGGTGAGCGGACTAAGACGGAAGGGTAAGATATGACCAACCGACGACCCTTTCTACTTGTGCGATTTGACCAACCGATCCCCACCGCTTGGATGAACTTAAGAATTAGAGGGTGAGTGTTTAAGTTGCTAACGCCGGCACTCACTATTATAAATCTAGCATGTAGCGGTACTTAATGACTTGGCTTAGGGACCAGAACAACAGACTTATGAGGGACACCGACTTCTCCGTGGTGGCATCTTTGCCGATAGGTTAGGCGAATTGACCAAATGTTGTCCTCTCGACTTTGACCCCACCAAGTAATTGGAAGTAAGTAGACATAGACATAACTAGCTAGGAGGAATAACTAGGTTATCACCACTCTCCTCTATTGATTTATCCCTTGCCTTTATTTGCTTTTATCTGCTTTAGTAGTTTAATAATTAATTCCTTATTGAAACCATTATTAATCTGTGACACCTAGACTTAGTAATAATCCAACACACATAGCTCTTGGGACGACCTCGGCTTTATCGAATACTACACTACACACGACCGGGTACACTGTCCGTTAATGCATTAGGGTAGACCATAGGTATAATGAGATCTCGTTGGGTTGGCCCCTACACAGTAAGTTAAGTGTTTCCTTATGGGACTATTGAGGTTCATAACAAGGATGGAGTATATTTCAAGGTAAATGGACACCGTGCAAAAATTTATTATGGGCAAGATGTTAGCAAGCTTTTGGGAGATGAGTTCTTTGCCCCTGCCTAGAACTCCGCGACTCTGAGTCTAACTTAAAGATCAGAATAAAGAAAAGTGCTCTTCGGAGACAACCCAATTATCCCTTTCTTTTATTTTATTTCCATTTCGTAGGGTTTGTGTTTTCTAACTATTTTTGCGGGAAACGAGGAAGTAATTATCGCTGCAGTTGTCGATTCGACCATAGTTACTGGCGAACTCATCTATGTGATTACGCCGTAACCAACCTTGGCAGCAGAATCTTAGACGCATTACCAATTACGGTGTAATACCATCTCTTTGGTTACGCCAGAACCACTCGCTTTGCAAATTATGTCAAGTTTTGCGCTTCGGCGAACTCCCTTAAAGAGTTACGACGTAACCTTCCTCTCGCTTTAATTATTTCATTTAAAACACAATAACCTTGTATTAGTATTTTAAATGAACTTTGTGGGTGTGTTCCTCAGAAACCTCACGAGACTTCACTCGTCCACTGGGACACCAAGTGGTTTAAAAGGCTTGTTGCATATGCTAAATGCAACCGTGATTCCTACAAAAGTGTGTTAGGTTTGTTTTTCATTTTCATTTTTTCTTTTAGAATTATTCTTGTCGATAGTGTGATTTCGTGGATTGAAGTTTGTTCATGATGCTTATAATGAAGGCACGCCTCTTTTCGTGGGCCTTCTTTCTTTATGGAGCAAATTTCGGGAAGTTTTCGCCTAATTCTATTTTTCTTCACCTTTATTTAATGCTTAGTACAAATGGGACTTTGTACAATTCAAGTGGGGGACGGAGTAGAATTATCTCTTGAACATTATTTTGCCCTCGTTTTTCTAGTTTATTTTGAAAAATTATGCCATTTTTAAAATTTTGACTTGTTTTTCTTAACCTAACTAGATTAGACCTTACCGAGCACATACAACCCTTGATATTATATGGTGAGATTAGCCTTATCCGTTTCTAATATTTTACCCCAAATCCACCAAATTATGAGTGTGCCGGTAGCTTGTAAACTTTAGAACTTGGCTTTTACATCATTTCGAGACCATAGACGAGGTATGTTGAGTTAGCTTGATGTATTTGGACTTTTCAGTTTTAGAAGGCAATATTATAGGATTATCACCCAAATAGCCTACAATTGTGTGTCTATCGATTAGTCACCTCGACTTCTCGACCCCCATGTGAAACCCTTTTGTTGCACTCACCTTTAGTGCAAGATACCCCTAGTTTCACCCATCTGAGCCATTCTTTTCATTTTGTTAACCCATTATATTGTTTTGATACACCTATACACCTTAGCCTACCCTGTAGTCTTTATTTCTGATTGGGAAGTCATCATTTGCCTAAGTTCAAGGTTCAAGTGGAAAGGTTCGGAAATCACGCTTTCATCGACAACATATTCCTGGAGATCATTGAAGACCCCCCCAAATTCCCATTGTTCATCTCAAGTGGGGGGATATTATGTTTAGCTATTATTGTTATGAAAAAAAAATAGTTGTTATGTTATTTAGTTATTGTAAAGTGCGATGTTATAAGCATTATGATACGAGCTTTATAGATTTAGTATCGAGGAGGCCACCTCGGTCACATTTGAAGAATGGAGTTGGTAATTATGCCAACAGTTGGAGAAAAGGTAGTGTGCCCATCACGACGTCCTCTAATGACACATCTACCTAGTATTTCATGATCCGGTTTCTTGACTTCAAAGCTTGAACTTTGGGCGGACGGTAAGTGGTGATGACTTGGTTATAGATTTAGACTACCGCTTGTTTTTATTTTTCACCATTTATATATCCCATGTCTTATCCTACCCTTTAGTCATGAAGCGTGTCTAGGTGATGCAATGAGCAATCTTTGGTGTCTTGGCCATGGATTTGGTCATGTATCATTGATTTTTCCACTTCACGTGACATGTTAGTAATGACGAGTCACCCTTAACCTTTGTCGTGTCTACCCATATTGCCTTCGAGAATTGTTTAGCCCTTAACTTTAGTGGTGGAGTGTCACACCCCAAATTACATGCTTTGCGTGGAATGGAATTCGGGATTGATCATAGCATCACAATCACAGTTATATTGAACGACCTAAAGTGTCGTTTGAAAAGAACATCATTTGATTTAATAAAACAATCAGAGTTTACAAAGTATAGGTCCCAAATGAAAATCAACTTGTGCGGAAATAATTTTGTTACAAGCCAAACGATGTTTTAAAGTTCATAAAACCCAAGTGAGACGCGTCGTCACCGCGACTCTATGATGTGTCCATATGCATGCCATGAAGTGAATGCCTTAGATACCTGAGATAAAACATGCTAAAAGTGTCAACACAAAGGTTGAGTGAGTTCATAGAGTTTTTGTTGAAATGTAAAGCCTTTCAAAATCGCTTAAGCAGCAAAGGCATTGTAAATCCACCCAATTCCAAGTTCCGCCCATACAAAACTTGCAACCTGTGTATTCACAACCCACTGCCAAAATGTGTATAGTTTATGTTCAAACACATGATGTCAAATGAATTCACAAAATAGTGCATAACTTAATGTATCCATAGATACTTGATATAACACATAATTAAATGACGGTTTCAAATTGTTCCATGACCATTAGTTCGAGATTGTACCAAGACCATTAGTTCAATGTTATACCAAGACCGTTAGACCATGATTGTACCAAGTCCATTAGTACATGACTATACCAAGTCCGTTAGTTCAACATTATCCAAGTCCGTTAGATCGTGATCATACCAAGTCGATTAGCTCAATGATTCATGATATAGAAATTCTAAGTATGGCGATATCATTATTTCATATGACTAACATTGGCCTCGGATAAACATATAGTTTGCAAATAATCATGTATGTCATAAAAGTTGTTGAGCATGTATCTCCCCAAAGAGTTTAATAAAAGTATTAAAACAAAAAGTGGGCTATGACTCACTTGGACAATAATGCGATGGCAAAAGTGGATACACTGAAATGAGGCGCAACCTCTAACCGCGACCTATTATGGATGATATGATATACAATAAGTCATGATGTAATGTTATGCATGCAATTCGTATGATATCTATACCACTTGTGAATTTTGAAAATAATACTCTTCGTTAAAAAAATACTCTTTGACGTCTTGACCATTCTTAAATTACTTTGCAAGTATTTACGCCAAAATGACATCCTACAATAGTTTCTTAATGATGTATTATGAAATTATAACTTTCGTCGAAAATAATGTCGTTGGAAAATTCACGAAAGTGACTAAAACGGCCTCAAAAGCTAGTCGAAAATGGTGTACGTCGAACGTTAGGAAACGAACTCAACGGTTTTGGAAAGCTTGTATCGTTATCTCAAAGTCTTAGTATTTAAGTTTTCATCCTAGAGGTCTCGATCATATAGAAAATATAGGTTAAGTATGGCATTTGCGTCCAAAATATTGCTTAAGGGTGATTTTAGCAAAGTTTAAGCACCAGATTTAATTCATTACAACCCCGCTAAACAAACGGTTGGACATTTTGGAAAATATGCTTGGCGAACTTACTTTTACTAGAAGACATCGCTTTATAAAAGTTCTACGTCAATGTTAAAATAGCCTTCAATATGGTCACTTGTTTACCGTAACACTTGTCTAATAGAAATAATATAGTTTTTCTTAAATAATAAAGTTACGGCAATTTTGTGTAAACGGTATAATTTAATCGTTACAAATCCGCTTTTCACGATTATATGTCCTTAGCTTCGTATCAAAGTATACTAATATATTTTTGGTAAGTCGAAATAATTTATAACGCTTAAGACTCATTTTTGACTCGTATAAATCATACGTAATATCTCGAAATTTTCGTGATTAATATATTTCGTAGTCAAACTTGAAAAATTCATATCTTCTTCGTTATAGCTCCGTTTTAATCCGTTCAAGCGGTCACGGCTTCGTTTTAAAGTATATTTTCTAAATATCTAGGCCAAATATTTTTATCTACTGTCGGATTTTCCAGATTTCAAAAATAAGGACAGACCCTTTTTAAGACTTGTCGAAATGAGTTTTTCTCGTGCCAAACCTATTCTAAACCATTCAAAACAACTCCGAAGATATTCTAATCCTACCATACACCTTCTTAGGGTGTCATGGGTTCCTAGACATCACCAAGAGTGATATATTACAAGGGATAATTATAGGATGACTTATATATATAAAACTCTTAAAAACAATGTAAAAAAGTGGTATAACCATCCATAAGACTTGCATGTTTTGCTCAAATATAATGAAATGAATATGAAATAAATATGGAAGATGAAAAATGAATATGATATGCTTACAAGTTGCTTGATGAGGTGACAAGAACAAAGGATTTATGATGCGTGCCAAACAGTCAAGCTAAATCACACAAGCCTGCCACTTGTGAATGGCAGACCGTAATAAGCTTAAAACTGCTTAAGCACGAATTCAATGAAGATCTGAGGAGTATAGTGTTTCCCCGGGTCGTTATGTCCCAGCGAGCTATGCAATGGATCACCCAACGAATAGTGATCGAGAGATTTGAACGGAAAAGGGATTTGAATGATATTATAACTACAGGAAAAGCCAACAAATTACAACGGCTTAAATGCAAATTAAAGGAAATTAAAAAGATAAAAAATATTAAATAAACGCTATCACTATTTTTAAAATGATGTTTTTGTTGATTTTATAAATCAAAATATCTTAAATAAACTATTTTAACTAAAACGTAAACTTAAAATATCTAAAAACGTGGCCTAAAATGAAAACGTACGTTATGTACGAAAATTACGCTGGAGCGCAAGATAAAACGTAAAATTTGTGAAATAAAAGTCCTACGAATGTAAAAACAATTTTCCTACATCCTACATGACTAAAAATAAATTTAGGAAAAGCGAATATTTTTTTGAGTTTTAAATTATTTATTACTTAATTAAAAACTATATTAAACTAATTAATTAAAAAATATATATATATATATATATATATATATATATTAAACATTTTGGAAAAATTATGAAATTTTGCAAAAAAAAAAATAATAATTTATACTAAAACTAATCAAAGAAATATACTAAGTCAAGAAAATTCGCTTGAGATAAGATGTTTTAAGCTTAACACCTTATTATTGTTAAAAGAGAAACAATTGGTTAAATGACTTGTTTGTACAAAATATAACACAAGATGACAAGTAGCTTAGATGGTGATGATGCCTTGTGTGTTGGCGTGTGAAAGAGACTGACCTGGGTTCGAATCCCAGGCAGTGCTCTTTTTGCTACCCTTTTTTTTTGTGTTCTTTCTAAACTTCAAACTAACAGATATCAAAATGCAATGTTTTACGCTGATAGAAATAAGAAAAAAGGAACAAAAGCTACATAAAAAATGACTAAAGGCTTGTTTGGCTGAGCTAAAACAAAGGGGCTGTTTGGCTTATGGGCTGCCAAAGGGGCTGTTTGGATAGGTTCCAAACACACTTTTTAGGCACTAATTAACTTACAATAAGCAAATAAAAAGTACTTGAAGCACAAATCAACTAACTCATGAATTCAAAAACGTAAATAGGCTGCAATTAATCAAAAAACAATAACATAATATGGGAAAGCAGTTGGTTTAAACCTCTAGCTAGTGACTTCCTAAGACTAAAGAGATATGGAAAATAAACACTAAACTAATGAAGACTAGCATCTAATAAGCAGTACTTTAACTAATCCTAATCCGAGATCACTAAAAGCGCTAATATAGTCTAAATAGGATGAACTTAGCCACTTAGAAGCCAAAGGGTATAAAAACGTGACTGAGTTGTCATATTATCTGCTGCGACGCCAATCGATGGCAAGGGACTTATTCGAGCTTATCCCAAGAAGCTACGAAGGAATGAGCAAATGAGCTTCGCCACTTAGAGTCAACCTAGCCACCTATCGTTTGCCGCCAAATGATTGCATGAATAAGCTAAAATAAATCATAACACGCACAATAAAAAGGTCACACGATTCTTTGTCATTGTGTCCGCTTTCGATCCCAAAATAGTCCCAACAAAGGTTTTTGCGCTTAAAATGAATAAGTCAGAGGGATTTAGCTATTTAGCTTTTAGGAACATGAGAACCACCCACCGACAAGCTTTTGCCCCAAATAAATTGGTAGAATAAGCCGAATACACCCTATAACTAAGCGGCAATAACCCTTGAAATAGGATCGATCACATTATACCACGTAATGTGGTTCCTCCAAACCGCCCACTTTGACCCATAGGCAGACCCATCAAACTATTTTTTTGATTTTTTTTCTTTTGACCCAAGTTAGACAAGCTGGTCAATTCATCATTTTTATTTTTTAAAATTTCCTATCTCAACCTGAACTTGCTTAAAATGCTGAGCAAAAACTGAGGAAACTCAAAATATTTTCTTTTCCCTTAAAACCAGTTAAAACTCAAAATTTGTGAGTACTTTCAAAACTCTTTTCCAACTCTAAACCTTGACACAAATGCTTACACTAAACTGATTTTCAAACCAAAGATGGGTCAAAACTCTCTTTTTACCCATTTTGACCCATAAACCAAACATCCCTTTATGCTTTAAAATGAAATTCAAAACTTAAAACTAAGTGGAAACCGATTAAAATAAAAGTGAATTGAACAAATTTTCTTAAGACTTAACTAATTAACATATTGAAATCGTAATTGAAGCTAAACTGAATTGACTTTGTGATATTTGACCTTCGTTGACTTTCTTTGACCAAAGTCCAAATTTGCTAAAACTTAAATGAAAGCTTATCAAAGGTTGTAATAAACTCACATACACTGTTTGAGCTTAAAAATAAGCTAACAAAAGCTTGTATACAAGACTAGGAAATTGAAACTTTCAACAACCAACTGGAAACTTGAAATTTATATAAAAAGTTGAATTGATTTTCAAAAACACATTACAATGAAGTCTCAGCTTAGTTATGATACAATAAAACTAAAATTACAACATTTACTTTAAATTAAAACATAAACTTTAAAAAACGACATTAAGAGAAAAAAACTAACTACTCCCCATGCTTGCTTCCTTCTCCTATCTTTTAGGCTTGTCGCAGTGGTGTATGTGAAATCGGTTGGGCAACACAAAAATTGATGTTCGACCGATCTTGACATCGAGCGGCACCAATGTGGAGTTTGGGTTGGCACATCGGTTGTGCAAGGAAAATGGGCACATCGAGTGAAAATTCGCTCGATGTCTAAGGCTTCCAAACTCACAAGTCCCATGCCATTTTTGCCCATATCAATGCATGCAAGGAAACATTTGCTAGATATATACAATACCATTTAAACAAAAAAATGCAAGGAAACAAGCACATATAATAATTATATATAAACTGTGGTTGATGATGAAAATACACATAATGATAGGAAATAATATAACCTTTGGAAATTAGAAGATGAGTTGCAATGGCAGCGTAAAAAGCATTATTTGAAGACTTGTTGAATACTGAAACCAAAATATACACAGAGAATTCAAAACAAAAGCAAAGTGATGATGTGATATTAACTATATAGACATGTGTTATGTTGAGTAAACGTGGCACCATGAGATGAAATGAAAATTTCATATTTATCTTATATAAATATAGTGTAGACGATGGTGTAGATGTGAAAGATTTGGCTCGGTTCGAGGGATTTACTCGTTCTCGTACTCCCTCGTATGACTCTGCATGCGGGGAGCATTCAGATTAGATTTATAATTATGTATTTCGTAGTGTAATGTTTTTTTTTTTAATTTCGTAATGTAATGTTTTTTTTAATTTGAATGAAATTTAAATTTAATGTTAAAAATGTTTGAAAAAAAAAAAAAAAATCTTGAATTCGTCCATCGGGGCATCCGGTTGTCTCAGTCATTGGAGAGAGAAAGTCATGGCGTGGTGTCGACCAGTGTCGTCCCAGTGTCACCACCGGACTAGCCTTATACCCATCTTCATTTCTCTCTCTCCTGAGCATTTCCCCCATTGTTTACAACCATTGACGACCCAGTGATTTACGCCATAGATGCATTTTGGCGGAAATTTGGTTTTAAGCATGTGGGGTGAGATTGAGTGTGGATAGGGAAGTAATCAATGATTTCTTGTATTCTTATGTTTGGAGGAACAAGGTGGGTGGAATATGAAATTTGGAGGAGGGGAGATAGTGTGTTGCGAGTTTTTGCGTATGTGGAAGAAAGAAGAAAAGGCGCCAAGGCCTTTTGACCAAGTGGGTTTGACCAGGCGTGGTTATTAATAGAAAGGGGTCCAAAGTGTTTTGACAGGATCCATTTGAATTATGACAAGTCAAAAGGAATTAAAGTCTTTAATTAATATAGGACCTAACTTGCCAATTCGAAAATTGAGGGACCAGTGCCATTTCATCAAAGTTGTTCCAAGGACTTAAAGTGACAATCTTCAAAAGTGCAAGGACCAAACTTGACAATTTCAATTCTGAGGGCCATTTCGCCAAATTTGAAACTCAAGGACCATTCTTGTAATTTTCTCAAATTTTAACATTTTTCACCAAAGGACTAAATTTGACAAGTTATGATTTTAAAAGGACCTTTGATGACTTTTTTTGAAATTTTGACTCGTGGACTATTTTTGACAATTTTAGAAACTTGGGGATGAAACCGCAATTTTGCAAATTTGATATGTTTTTCATCCGATTTTGATATTTTGCATTTAAAACACATAAAACTCGATTTGTGATATTTTGATCATTTTGATGTGTTTACGAGTGTTTTCGGATGATTTTGCAGCTTATATTATACAAAATGATGAGTATTTACACACTCATCAATCCCCACATCGAGATATTGCTAGTCCCTAGCAATGATTTGAGAAAACATAATGGATTTTAATCTCTTTACCAAAAGCCATTACTCGGAGTAGCCAAATGTTTCAGCTCAAGTAAGAACCATGGTACATCGATAACCATGTGATTTTGAGCAAACCACCGACTTTCAACGGTTTGATTTTGTCTTTACCGTGGCCGTACCCTCTACGGACTAGCCAACTCTTAGATAACTTATCAATATTATCTTTGGTGAGTGATTACCAATTATGGATTTTCCAACGCCTTTACCATAAGCCATAAACTTGCGGGCTAGCTAACTCTTCACTTTTTAGGATATGGTGGTGAATACCATACAATTTTGGGCAAATTGCAAGTCGTAAACGGATTTGAGACATCTTTACCAAGAGCCGCTTGCTCTCGGATTAGCTAATCCTTTTGTCTTACTGAGACATGGCGGATCGATAACCAAATGAGAAAGTGTAAAACACTTACTCCAAAAAAAAATTTGGCCAAAACGGGAATTAGGCGGTGTAATTATATAATAAAATTCGTGAGAATTCCCCACACTTAGAAATGAATATTGCCTCAATATTCGTAGTACCGCAGTTATGCGAAACAAAGAACGTGAAAGGGAAATACTACGGCCATTATTTAGAAAGGTTTTTTTTTTTTTTTTTTTTTTTTTTTTTACATGTGGGCAACCCCCACACTAGGGTGGTAGAAGAGGTAAGAAGACGAAATATGGGTGAGAACCCATATTGCATGCTATCGTTTTTGATTCCCGAGTCGCTAGCTTGACTCGACCCCGAATTCATTGGTTCATGGGGAAGCAAAGTGGAAGAAACAATCTCCATCGGACTTTCATTCAAAATGTTTGGACAAACATTGAAGCACGTGAAAGTTCCACACCGATGAGATATACATAGAACCGGCTCAAGATAATGGTACATGAAAATGCCGGGATCAAAGATAATGTCTTCATTCCCGAAGGAGTGAAGAACAGGAGAAGCCACGGGATAGGTGAAGAAGAGATAGAAAATCATGATAAACATCATGACTAACTCATCTTCATCTATAGGAGGATCCATAATTTCAGGATTATGAATCTCGTCATTTAAGCTTATGTGATCAAGACAAATCTCGGGAGTGTCTAGATCAAAGTAGAATTTATCATACTATGGCGGAGATATGATATGAGTGAGTTCATCTGAGAACTCCATGAATGTGAATGAATCATACTCAGAATTGATATGAGTGGGTTCACTAGTGAACTCCTCCAATGTACATGATTCATAATCGGGGAGAGAATTATGAGAATGAAAAGTGGTACTGCCACTAATCTTCTCTCCCATATTATCAAACAGAGGCTTTCATTTCCTAATAGAATCATCGGAAAGCATGTCACTATCCTTTATGGGGATAGGAGATGAAATAGGTTTCTCTTTGAAAGCCTCGATTTTAGAAATGAGAAGATCGACATTCAATAATGTTGCTCAAGAGCTTCATCTTTGATTTCGATGTCGTCAACTTCATCATTCTCTTCTTCTAAGCTAACAAGCTCGGAAGGTGAATCTTCCACATAAATAATGTCTCCACAAGATAATGAATCATCATTATCGAATCGGAGAGCATCTCAACATGATCCGCTTGGAAGACAAGAGGAGGAGGGATATCACACACATGATCAAGAATTCCTGTGACTCTCCTCGATTGGGACAAGGTCCTCAACACTAGACTTTATGAATTCGTCCGATTCCTTTTCGAGAACAGTGTCAAGATGCTCGTCCCCCATGTTCAAAGAGTGAGTGGGAACCTCTCGTGTGGCGGTTGTTTGAGATGGAATCTCAATCTCTTGGAATATCAACCGACCGAGGGGTTGAGAAATATTACTTTTAAAAGGATAAAACCTCATCGTCATCATCATATAGAGTCGCTTTAAGAAATTGGGAACGTCTTAGAGCCGCTTGCTCTAGGATAAATAATTCTTCCCTAGATTTGCGAGCTTCTCGTTCTTGACCGACAATTCTCCTATGGTCTTTTCACCACTCACTTGATTCTTAAAATTACTCATCATATCCTCAAGTGTTTTCATTGCGGTTTCAAGATCCCGGGAGATTTCATGAGACAACGCTCGATGGAGTTTGAACCAGATAGTCTTCAGGAGGTTGGAAATTATCAAACATGTGAGAGTCATGATTGTTACAAGGAAATGGATTCCTGCTTGACAATCGGTGAAATGGGGACCTCCATTAGACTACAACAAGAAACTGCTGAGTCTGGATTTATGAATCATATGGATTTTGGTTATAACCAAAGTTCGAGCATCATTGGAAAACTGCTCATAGACAAACGTGTTTCCGGATTGACACTCAAATCCTTGGTGAGGACCTCCACAAAATTCACAGCAGTATGTTGATTATATGAATATAGGTCGGTCAGGGTGGGTAATTGGAAAAGTTTGAGGAGTCGTTAAATGAGTTCGATTAGGATCATAATCAAATGAATTCCTTGAACCACAAAACAAACAACTCCGTTATGAATATCATTACCACATTGTACACACGTACACCAACGATGTGGTGAACCAAAGAGAGGCTCACCACAACCGACACAAGGAATAAACGATTGCATTTGAGAGTTATGAAGAGGAATCGGTTTATTCAAAGAATCAACAAAACCAACATGGTGATCCGGATGACTATCAAGTCTCAAGAACATTGAAAAAATCCGGAGGTGGGACAAGTGGTGTGCTCGAGAGCTAGCCATTTCCACCACTTCCGTTATGGTCTCCGGTTCGGTTCTTGAAAGCGTGAAGATTAGGCAAGTCATTCTTGCTAGTCACCGGTGTTTGAACGGGTTCATCGTAATCAATTCTAATTCTCGACATGTTTTCATCGGTTTGAATTTGTTCGATTAGATTACGGCTCTATCTTCAAAGAAAGTGTCCTCGTAATCCTCGGTGGGTGCTTGGGGTAGCTCCGACGTTTGAACCGGTTTGTCAAGATTAGAATGTATTTCGGGTTGTGGCGGGTGGTCTAAATAACTTTGAAAAGAATTTTTGATGGATAATTCGCACAATTGCAAAATTCGCTTGAACTAGGCCCTCCACACCGCTCACACACATTTCGACGATGAAGTTGACGAATGTCGACATAAGAATTAAACATATAGAGGATTAAGAAGAGAATCAAATGGTTGAGAGGATACGAAGAATAGAATTAAACGGCAAAGAGGGTAAGAGAAATAGAATCAACGAATAAGAGGAATGAGAAGAATATTTTTGTGTTTTTGGATAAGAAAATATAAACATATACGGATGGATGGTATGAACAAAGAGTGAATATCCAAATTACTAATCTGCTAGACGAAGATTATCGGACACCTCCCGGCGGGCGCTAAAATTTGATCTGCACAGAAACCGTCAAGTTTTCTCACGCAAGCAAGAAACTTAAAATGACTTAAGCACGTATGCAATGAAGATCCGAGAGTATAGTGTTTCCGGTCGTTATGTCCCAAATGAGCTATGCAATGGATCACCCAACGAATAGTGATCGAGATTTGAACGGAAAAGGATTTGAATGATATTATAACTACAGGAAAAGCCAACAAATTACAACGGCTTAAATGCAAATTAAAGGAAATTAAAAGATAAAAATATTAAATAAACGCTATCACTATTTTTAAAATGATGTTTTGTTGATTTTATAAATCAAAATATCTTAAATAAACTATTTTAACTAAAACGTAAACTTAAAATATCTAAAAACGTGGCCTAAAATGAAAACGTCGTTATGTATTTAAAATTACTGTTGGAGCGCAAGATAAACGTAAAATTTGTGAAATAAAAGTCCTACGAATGTAAAAACAATTTTCCTACATCCTACATGACTAAAAATAAATTTAGGAAAAAGCGGAATATTTTTTTGAGTTTTAAATTATTTATTACTTAATTAAAACTATATTAAACTAATTAATTAAAAATATATATATATATATATATATATATATATATATATATATATATATATATATTAAACATTTTGAAAAATTATGAAATTTTGCAAAAAAAAAAATAAAATAATTTATATTAAAACTAATCAAAGAAATATACTAAGTCAAGAAAATTAAGCGAGATAAGATGTTTTAAGCTTAACACCTTATTATTGTTAAAAGAGAAACAATTGGTTAAATGACTTGTTTGTACAAAATATAACACAAGATGACAAGTAGCTTAGATGGTGATGATGCCTTGTGTGTTGGCGTGTGAAAGAGACTGACCTGGGTTCGAATCCCAGGCAGTGCTCTTTTTGCTACCCTTTTTTTTTGTGTTCTTTCTAAACTTCAAACTAACAGATATCAAAATGCAATGTTTTACGCTGATAGAAATAAGAAAAAAGGAACAAAAGCTACATAAAAAAAAATGACTAAAGGCTTGTTTGGCTGAGCTAAAACAAAGGGGCTGTTTGGCTTATGGGCTGCCAAAGGGGCTGTTTGGATAGGTTCCAAACACACTTTTTAGGCACTAATTAACTTACAATAAGCAAATAAAAAGTACTTGAAGCACAAATCAACTAACTCGTGAATTCAAAAACGTAAATAGGCTGCAATTAATCAAAAAACAATAACATAATATGGGAAAGCAGTTGGTTTAAACCTCTAGCTAGTGACTTCCTAAGACTAAAGAGACATGGAAAATAAACACTAAACTAATGAAGACTAGCATCTAATAAGCAGTACTTTAACTAATCCTAATCCGAGATCACTAAAAGCAGTTAATATAGTCTAAATAGGATGAACTTAGCCACTTAGAAGCCAAAGGGTATAAAAAACGTGACCTGAGTTGCTGTTATCTGCTGCAGTCGCCAATCAGTGGCAAAGGGACTTATTCGAGCTTATCCTGAAGAAGCTACAGAAGGAATGAGCAACTGAGCTTCTGGCCACTTAGAGTCAACCTAGCCAGCTATCGTTTGCCGCCAAATGATTGCATGAATAAGCTAAAAATAAATCATAACACGCACAATAAAAGGTCACACAGATTCTCGTTTGTCAGTGTCTTTGTTTCATCCCAAAATAGTCCCAACAAAGGTTTTTGCGCTTAAAAATGAATAAGCTGTAGAGGGATTTAGCTATTTAGCTTTTAGGAACATGAGAACCACCCAGCCGACAAGCTTTTGCCCCCAAATAAATTGGTAGAATAAGCCGAATACACCCTATAACTAAGCGGCAATAACCCTTGAAATAGGACTGATCACATTATACCACAGAACAGTGGTTCCTCCAAACCGCCCACTTTGACCCATAGGCAGACCCATCAAACTATTTTTTTGATTTTTTTTCTTTTGACCCAAGTTAGACAAGCTGGTCAATTCATCATTTTTATTTTTTAAAATTTCCTATCTCAACCTCGAACTTGCTTAAAATGTCGAGCAAAACCGAGGAAACTCAAAATATTTTCTTTTCCTTAAAACCGCTTAAAACTCAAAATTTGTGAGTACTTTCAAAACTCTTTTCCAACTCTAAACCTTGACACAAATGCTTACACTAAACTGATTTTCAAACCAAAGATGGGTCAAAACTCTCTTTACCCATTTTGACCCATAAACCAAACATCCCTTTATGCTTTAAAAATGAAATTCAAAACTTAAAACTAAGTGGGCCCGATTAAAATAAAAGTGAATTGAACAAATTTTCTTAAGACTTAACTAATTAACATATTGAAATCGTAATTGAAGCTAAAAGCCGAATTGACTTTGTGATATTTGACCTTCGTTGACTTTCTTTGACCAAAGTCCAAATTTGCTAAAACTTAAATGAAAGCTTATCAAAGGTTGTAATAAACTCACATACACTGTTTGAGCTTAAAATAAGCTAACAAAAGCTTGTATACAAGACTAGGAAATTGAAACTTTCAACATCAACTGAAACTTGAAATTTATATAAAAGTTGAATTGATTTTCAAAACACATTACAATGAAGTCTCAGCTTAGTTATGATACAATAAAACTAAAATTACAACATTTACTTTAAATTAAAACATAAACTTTAAAAAACGACATTAAGAGAAAAAAACTAACTACTCCCCATGCTTGCTTCCTTCTCCTATCTTTTATACCCATCTTCATTTCTCTCTTCCTCGAGCATTTCCCACCATTGTTTACAACCATCGGATGACCCAGTGATTTCGGCCATAGATGCATTTTATGGAAATTTGGTTTTAAGCATGTGGGTGAGATTGAGTGTGGGATAGGGAAGTAATCAATGATTTCTTGTATTCTTATGTTTGGAGGAACAAGGTGGGTGGAATATGAGCTTTGGAGGAGGGGAGATAGTGTGTTGCGACTTTTTTGCGAAGCGGTGGAAGAAAGAAGAAAAGGCGCCAAGGCCTTTTGACCAAGTGGGTTTGACTGTAGTGGTTATTAATAGAAAGGGGGTCCAAAGTGTTTTGACAGGGATCCATTTGAATTATGACAAGTCAAAAAGGAATTAAAGTCTTTAATTAATATAGGGACCTAACTTGCCAATTCTGAAAATTGAGGGACCAGGCTGCCATTTCATCAAAGTTGTTCCAAGGACTTAAAGTGACAATCTTCAAAAGTGCAAGGACCAAACTTGACAATTTCCAATTTACAGGGGCCATTTCTGCCAAATTTGAAACTTGAAGGACCATTCTTGTAATTTTCTCAAATTTTTAACATTTTTCACCAAAGGACTAAATTTGACAAGTTATGATTTTAAAAGGACCTTTGATGACTTTTTTTTGAAATTTTGACTCAGGGACTATTTTTGACAATTTTAGAAACTGGGGATAAACCGCAATTTTGCAAATTTGATATGTTTTCATCCGATTTTGATATTTTTGCATTTAAAACACATAAAACTCGATTTGTGATATTTTGATCATTTTGATGTGTTTCGAGTGTTTTCGGATGATTTTGCAGCTTTATATTATACAAAATGATGAGTATTTACACACTCATCAATTTATCTTAAACACCCTAGGTTTTTATTTCAAAACCTAAACAAAGAGTGTATTCTAGATTGTATAAAACTTTACTTGAAAAATTTTAATGAATTCTTTCTTGATCTTGTAGTTTGGCCGGTTTTTGGAGAGGAAAAAGAGAGAGAGTCTTGACTTGAAGACTTGAATTATTTGAGTGAATGAATGTGTAAAATAAGTTTGAGTGTAAATCTATACTTGTAAGAAAATCTACCAACTAGGTGACTCATCCCCCCCCTTGGCCGGTTTTGGGGGGGTAATTATATATAATATATATATATTTTTTTTATTTTTTATTATGTAAGTAAAGTGTAAGTAAATGTAAGTAAAATGAATATAAGTGGTAACTTGTGTATACATTTGTGCATTTAAGGTAGTTTTAGCTAAAAATAAATTTTAATGGATCAAAGTAAAATATATTGAGGTCATAAAAATTATAAAAATACCTTTCTTGCAAAATTTGAGTGAAATAATAACTTACGCGATAGCGTTTATTTAATATGAAATTATTCGTTTTAAATGAGAAATGCAAAACCATGCATGAACTAGCATGATGATAATGATGCCAATGAAATGTAGACTAAACCTAGTCTATATGAAATGTCCTTGATGATTGATCATGAATTCGCAGCTAAACCACTAAGGTTACGCGAATTTGATGCTCGTAAACCTAGTTCACGATAAATGATAAATAATGAAGCATGAAATATGTTTTGAAATATGGCCTGAAAATACGAGTTGTCACATGGAGATTTGTGTAACCGCCAAGCTTATGATAGAATACATGCTATGACTGTGCGATTGAGTGATCACCCGAAATTGACACTTAGAATAGTTGAGAGATTTGAGTGTTTCGCCCCATTTCGTGAGGTGTTCGGCTTTTTTATTCTAGCATAAGGGATTTGTAAACTTATATTTTCCGTGTTTTGGGAGATATCTTTTAGGAATCTTTCTAATAAGGTCTACTTGAGGGCAAGTAGAGTTCAAGTGAGGATATTTGATAACATCAAATAGTCCCGAATATTAAGTGTCAATTTCCGATAATGCTTGTAACTTATATCATTTATATGGATTTACGCTTGTTTTCCATTGTTTTCCACTTTCGTGTAAATTACGAGCATTGGAGCTAAAGAGACGCGAACCGGAGAAATATCAAAGATTTATCATAGTATCTTCGATTTTAAAGAAGTTACGGCGTAACTCATCTCTCACATTATGCGAGAACTAAAGCATGACTCGAAAACCAACTCATCGTATGTTACTGCGAACTCTCTCCAAAGGCTACGACGTAACTATATTAGGTCAAATGAGGTTCCACGCCACTGATAACTACACCGTAACTATTTCATCAACTAAAGCGTAACCAAGTAATATTGAAGACTATGGCGTAACCACTAATAACGTTACGCCGTAACCAGCTGATCTAGTGCAAAATACGAAGGAATTGATGGTTACGGCGTAACTCTTATATTAGTTACGCCATAAACCAGATCTGGCCTATAAATACCCCACGAATTCCAGCATTTCTAATCATCCCATTCCACACACAAAACCAGAGAACGAGGAAAAAGCCAAAGGCGGTCTAGAGGAGCATACGGAGTGCCTCCAAGGAGAAATCACTCCCCACGATAAGCGTTAGCATTTTATCTTTCTTTACTTTCGATTCATGTATGTCGTAACTTTGAATATCGAATTGATTTGTATGGTTAATATGAGCTGCTAAGCACCTCTTGGTGCCGCCTAGTTACTGATTCCTTAATTGTTTTGTTTGCGTTTACATTACTCCGTTAAATTATTTCTAAGTGTATGCATGCATAGTTTATTGGTAGCTACCCTTGTTTGGTAGTTTTGAATGGCGGTGAGGCCAATTTCCTAGGAGATATGACCAACTCGACCCTAGGTGAGCGGATCGAGACCGGAAGGGTAAGATATGACCAACCCGACGACCCTTTCTACTTGTGCGATTTGACCAACCGATCACCTACCGCTTGGATGAACTTAAGAATTAGGGGTGAGTGTTTGTTGCTAACGCCGGCACTCACTATTATAAATCTAGCATGTAGCGGTACTTAATGACTTGGCTTAGGGACCGTGAAAAACATGACTTATGAGGGGACACCGGACTTCTCCGTGGTGGCATCTTTGCTGATACGTTAGGGCGAATTGACCAAATGTTGTCCTCTCGACTTTGACCCCACCTGAAGTAATTGAAAATAAGTAGACGTCGACATAACTAGCTAGGAGGAATAACTAGGTTACCACCACTCTCCTCTATATATTTATCCTTTGCCTTTATTTGCTTTTATCTGCTTTAGTAGTTTAATAATTAATTCCTTATTGAAACCATTATTAATCTGTGACACCTAGACTTAGTAATAATCCAACACATAGCTCTTGGGACGACCTCACCACCGAATACTACACTACACACGATGGCACACTTGCCCGTTAGTGCATTAGGGTAGACCATAGGTATAACGAGACTTTATAAATATTAAAACCTGGTCAGTAAAACCTTGCATCACAACCAAACACAATAAAACTTGAAGATATAAACTTACGATATATATTTTAAGTTTTGGACCAAAACTTGCTCGAAACACATACATAAACATTTCTATAAGTTTAAACGTGACATTTTAATTCTCATGTGTTCTTAAATCATCGTAAACGCATGGGTACAAGCTTGTAACTCATTCTTACTCACATTCGAACCTTATCACAAGATACAAATGATTATATTTTATAAAATGTGCATTTTGTGAATCTACACATTTTAATACCACTTAAACCCAACTTGACAAGTTTCAAAATCATATAAACCCTTCTCGAAACATCAGTGATGTCGAGCTTCACTTTAACCGACTTTTAAAAATGTACTCCTCGACTTTTATATAATCGGTATGCTAAGCAAATGAACCAAGAATAATCACTTGTGAAAACAAATATACAAGCATTGTAACCACTATATCACCATCATCTTCATTTAGACCAAATAAAATATACAAGAAAACATAAAATCTCATTTACAAGACATAACATTTATTTTCTTTTTTTCTTTCCATGCGTTAAAAAAAAGCCCATAGTACTCATGTGGTCACAGTTTTAGCAAGACAAAAAGGACATCAAGCCATCCCCTCATCCCTTACTCCTTGTCATTCAAAGATCACCAAGGACACAAAAATTTCATTTGATTAATACATACGGACAAGTCATTTTAATGTTTTGAAAAATCTAACAAGCAACTTATCCTCTTGTTCTTCCATATAAACCAACGACATACACACACTATCACTTGTGTATTTAAAGTGTGAAGCTTGGGTAATTTGGAGTAATATTTGGAACTAGTTTTGGGGCATACGCTTTGGAGTTTTGGGTGATAAATAAATTGGGTTTCTTCTTGGTTTGGTCTTGCTCTCATCACTCGACACCCACTCTTTGTTGGAAAATTTAGTGCACTTGTGGGATTAGTTCACACCTGGCAATGGGTTAGGAGGTACGGAGTGTACACCCAAAGGTCCATGAACACCCTGACTCTAATAGTGGTTTGTATTGGTAGTGCTAGTAGAAAGCATCACTGGTGGAAAGTATCGCTTGTGGTTTCCACCGATAAGAAGTGTTTCCATCGGGCGGTGTTTCATCAAGCGTGTATCCACCGATAGTGCTATGAAAGTACTACTTGTAACGGGCTTTGACCTATTCAAGTGGCAATTACAATCGCATAATGACCACGCTTAATTGGTCATGTAACCACTAACGGCTATAATGGGGATAATTATGAGGCGGTTAATGGGCCGATTAATTCTCATAATTCCATTTGACTAGCTCAGAGTAACCTCCTATAAATAGGATATCTGATTATGCATGAGAAACACACAGAAAATGATTAACACTTATAAGCGCAAGGGTTATTGAATTGTGCCTAATTCTATAACTACATTTGGTCTTATCCCAAGTAGATATTCATGTAACCCAGGCATTAGGGTCGAATAGTCTATTTTGGAAAGTGATCACATGATTCCAAGTGATATCCGGTAACCACCTAGTGGTATTTGTTTCTGCTGACATTGATTATCTTACCCTGTTCTGGACCTTTACCACCAACAATCAAAATAAACTATTTGTGATAATCAATGGCTGCTGCTGCAATGAAACACATGGCTTCAAACTTTGCCAAGCTTGACAAGTTTGAAGGGGTGGACTTCAGGAGATGGCAAAAGAAGATGCACTTCTTATTGTCAAGCATGAGTGTGGTTTATGTGCTAACCACTCCTATTCCTGATGATGGGGATGATGTTACAGTGGAGCAGATCAGTTATGGAAGTAATTTCACAAATTACAAAATGACCGATTCAAGACCACATGGAACAATACAATGAACTTTTTGGTATACTTGGAAGGTTTACACAACACAATATGCACATGGATGAGGCTATTTAAGTCTCTTGTGTCATTGATAAACTTCCCTTCTTGGAAAGATTTCAAGCATACCTTGAAACATAAAAGGATGAGTTAACTCGTTAAGTTGGGCGGTCATCTGCGCATTGAGGAATCTCTCAAGATGCGGGATAATGACAAGCCAAAGAGTAGCAATGCTATCGGTGCATCTGTTGTCAATATGGTGGAGCATAACAACTCCACCTGGTACAATGACAACAAAGGCAAATGCAAATATCATGACAACACAGGGTCGATCCTAACAAGAGGCAACACCTACTTGTTGGAAATGTGGCAAAGCGGTCACATTAAAAGGGATTGCAAAGGTGTTAAGGTTTATGGTAAAGCCAATGGATCGGGCACTAATGGTTCAGGGGTGGTGGTTCTTCCAACTCACCGAAAGGTCGAATATGGTTAATAAGTATTTTCAGATTTATTATGTTACATATGTATATGAATCTCATCATGTGCGGGATGATGATGTTGCGTGGTGGGTTGACTCGTGCAACAGTTCATGTGTGCAAAGATAGAAGCTGGTTCAAGACTTATGAGTCACCGAATGATGGTTCTATTCTTCACATAGAAATGAGTCAACAGCCTTGGTGCATGGTTGTGGTTGTGTAGATCTTAATTTTAGTTCTGGAAAGATTGTAACTTTTTTTAATGTTATTCATGTTCTTGATATCAGGAAGAACTTGGTTTCAAGTAGTATTTTGAATAATCATGGATATAAACAAGTTATTGAGTCTGATAAATTTGTTCTTTCTAAGCATGGTGTTTTGATTGGTTTTGGATATTTGTGTAATCAAATGTTCAGGCTTAATATAGTCACTGATAGTGTTAATTCAGCATTTGTGACCACCACTGACTTGACTAACTCTACCCTATGGCATGCAAGACTTGGCCATGTTCACTATAAAAGAATGCAAGATGTGTCTAAGGATGGGTTAATCCCAGCTTTTGACATGGACACTGAAAAGTGTAAAACTTGCATGTTGACCAAGATAACCAAGAAACCTTTTCAGGGTGTTAGTCGTAAGACTAAGCTCTTGGAGCTTATACACAGTGACCTATGTGATTTGCATGCCACTCCTTCTTTGGGGAATAAGAAGTACTTTGTGACATTTATTGATGATGCTTCAAGGTTTTGTTATGTCTATCTCGTTACATACCAAGGATGAAGCATTAGATAAATTCAAAGTGTTTAAAATCAAGTTGAATTACAACTTGGGTCCCTATTCAAAAGATTAAGGATCGATAGGGAGGTGAGTACATGGATACTCAGATTTTCATCTGTTGGAATTATCCATGAAACGACCGCCTTTATACTCCTCAAAAAATGGTATTTCGAAAGGAAAAACAGTCTTTGAAAGATATGGTTAATTCCATGTTATCCTATTCGGGATCGAGTCAAGGGTTCGGGGTGAAGCTATGTTAACGACTTGCTATTTATTAAATAGGGTTCCCAACAAAAGGAACAAGGTTACCCCTTATGAACTCGGACTAAAAGGAAACCCAACTGAACTATCTCAAGGTTTGGGGTTGTAGGGCTATTGTAAGACTCCACGATCCAAAGTCAAGACTTTGGGTGAAAGAGTCATTGATTGCATCTTTGTTGGATATCTTGAGCATTCCAAGGTTTTAGGTTCTATGTTATTGAACCTAATGAATATGTTTCAATTAACTCCATAATTGAATCAAGGGTTGCAAACTTTGATGAGAATAGATTCTCATCATCCCTAGACCAAGTATGAGGATTTCTAATGGAACTCATGACATTGGTGTATCGAGGTCCTCGATGATGAACCATCGGTGGTCCCGATGAGGTTGTGGTTCAACAACCCGAACACGTGTTCGGGAAGAGCAAAAGGGTCGGGACTCCAAAGTCATTTGGACACGAGTTTCAACTATACTTAGTTAAAGGAACAAGGGATGAGGTCTCGACCAATACTCCTATTGCTTCATTGTTGAGGATGATCCCAAGACATTTGAAGAAGCAATGAAGTCCCGTGATATTGCTTTACGGAAAGAAGCAATCAATGATGAGATGGATTCCATCATGGGCAACAACACTTGGTGTTGGTTGATCTACCTCCCGGTTGCAAACCTTTGGGTTGCAAATGGATTTTCAAAAGGAAAATGAAGGTAGATGGAACTATTGAAAAGTTCAAGGCTAGACTAGTCATTCGGGGCTTTAAACAAAAGTCGTGGATAGACTCTTTTGATACTTATGCCCCGTGGCTCGTATCGATTACCATAAGATGGCGATTGCTTTGGCATCAATTCACAATCGATTATTCATCGATGGATGTGAAGACATCTTTCTTAAATGGTGAATTGGATGAGGAGGTTTACATGAACCAACCTCGTGGCTTCATCATGCCAAGCAATGAAAACAAGGTGTGCAAACCGATTAAGTCTCTTTATGGACTAAAGCAGCACCTAAGCAATGGCATCAAAATTTGATGAAGTGGTTTTGTCTAGTGGTTATGTTCTTAACCAAGTGACAAATGTGTATATAGCAAATTTGATGAACTGGTAAAGGAGTCATCATTTGTCTATATGTTGATGACATGTTGATCTTTGGCACCGACCAAAATCAGTTGACTGACAAAGGAATTTTGTCATCAAGGTTCTCCATGAAAGACATGGGGAGGCGATGTTATCCTTGGTATAAGGATCAAACATGAAAGTAAAAGAATTTCTATATCTCGGTCTCATTATATTGAGAAGGTGTTGAGGAAATTCAATTACTTTGATTGTACTCATGTGAGTACACCTATGGATACTGTGAGAAGTCGATGCCTAATAATGGCAAGGTTGTATCTCAACTTGAGTATTCTAGGTAATTGGTCGCTTAATGTATGCTATGACTTGTACAAGACCCGATATTGGTTTTGCGTGGGAAAATTGAGCAAGTATACTAGTAATCCTAGTGCTCATCAACGTAAGCGATTCGAGGGTATCAAGTATTTGAAGAGAACTATGGATTATAGTCTCTCATATCTTGGTTACCCATCGATGTTGGAAGGATACACCGATGCAAGTTAGATCAAGAACATCAAGACAATTCGTTTACCGGTGGTCGGGTATTCACGCCAGGAGGTGCAATTTCTTGGGCATCCAAGAAGCAAACTTGCATCACTAGTTCAACAATGGAATCTGAATTTTTGGCTTTGGCAGCTGCTTTGGTAAAGAAGCTGAATGGTTGAAAAACTTGCTTCTTGAAGTTCCATTGTGGCCTAAACCTATAGCACCTATTTCTATCCGTTGTGATAGTGCAACTACATTGGCTAAGGCTTATAGCCAAATGTACAATGGTAAGTATAGACACTTAGGTGTCAGACATAGCATGATTCGTGAGCTTATCATGAATGGGGTGGTATCTATAGAGTTTGTTAGATCTCAACAAAATTTAGCTGAATACTTGACGAAGGGTTTGGCTAGAGACTTGGTAATAAAGTCTGCTAAAGGGATGGGTTTAAGTCCAACTTAGTCATCGAATGCTAGGACACTGACTCCTCCTAAGGAAACTTGGGAGCCGAGTTCAATGTGGAAAGTCGAACATTCGATGGACTGGAGCACATGTTTTATTTACATCCCAAGGTTGTGCTCGAACTCGCTAAAAGGAGGATGAAGTATTTACTTCTTAATGGTTAATTTTCTTTGAATAAGTGCTTGGCATGAGCATGAATAAAGAGGAACCACCTATGTAAATTTTGAAGTTTTGCCGCTTGAGGAGCTTTTGGACTTTAGCTTTTACAATATTTATGAATTTGGATATGGGCACATGGCTTGTATAGTGTCGGGTCGATAAGTGTTTGAAAACTTGTGTGTATTTTATCTTCGTGTATTCAAATGGGTTGAAGGTTCAATTCTTAGAACACCCTAATTCTCGAATATTTGAACGTGTAATGTACTAAGATGGAAATTCAATCCTCAGGATATTTTCGTTTATGCACATGTTTTGTTTAATGTTCATGCAAAGGAAGTGAACTAAATTTGGGGAGGATTGTTGGAAAATTTAGTGCACTTGTGGGATTAGTTCACACCTGGCAATGGGTTAGGAGGTACGGAGTGTACACCCATAAGGTCCATGACCACCCCGACTCTAATAGTGGTTTGTATTGGTAGTGCTAGTAGAAAATACTTTGGTGGAAGTAATCGCTTGTGGTTTCCATCGATAGCGAGCCCATGTTTCCATCAAGCGGTGTATCCACCGATAGTGTTATGAAAGTACTGATGAAAATAATGCGTGTAACGGGCTTTGACCTATTCAAGTGGCAGTTACAACTGCATAATGACCACGTTTAATTGGTCATGTAACCACTAACGGCTATAATGGGGATAATTATGAGGCGGTTAATGGGCCGATTAATTCTCATAATTCCATTTGACTAGCTCAGAGTAACCTCCTATAAATAGGAGATCTGATTATGCATGAGAAACACACAGAAAACGATTAACACTTATAAGCGCAAGGGTTATTGAATTGTGCCTAATTCTATAACTACATTTGGTCTTATCCCAAGTAGATATTCGTGTAACCCAGGCATTAGGGTCGAATAGTTTATTTTGGAAAGTGATCACACGATTCCAAGTGATATCCGATAACCACCTAATGGTATTTGTTTCTGCTGACTTGGTACTTGTTTCTGCTGACATTGATTATCTTACCTTGTTCTGGGAAATACACACCAACACTCTTTCCCACACTCACTGTAAGAAACACTTTAATGTAAAGCATCATGTATATTTCTCATTTAGTTTAGTTGTTTACAAATACATTTCTTGTTTTGAAGTTAAATGCTACTGTGAATTATTTACATCATCAAACCTTGCTAAAACTCGATTATTATAAACTAGAGTGACTAAACTTATGAGAGAGTTTTGGAACGTAAAACATGGATTTGTAAATAAGAAACGAGTTAATAAGCACCTTGTGCTTATTCGGTTTTTAAAAAGAAAACATGGAACTTTTGATTCATTTTAAACGTGAATAACAAAGGTGAAACAATTAGATGAAACATAACAAAATTTTGGCTCAACCTTGGAATAGTGCTGATTCGATTCTTTGTTTCCCCCACACGTATACACCTCACTCTCTGCAAGTAAACTCAAACTCGCACTCCTTCTATTCGCTATTTTTCATTAAGTTTTAGATTTTAAAAGCATGTAGCTTATTCGACATACTTAACTCGTAACACATACTATATTAACTATATAGCTTAAAAACTAACATTTTTAAAACGTATCTCCGTCCTTACATGGCTATGCAACGAAGAAAATTAAATAACTAAGCTACATGCAAACGTAAAAGTAATCTTTTAATGAACTAACGAAAACATAAATGAAACGGTCTAAGGAGTGGTGGTTTTGTTTAAAAAGGGGTTGAGTACCATAATCTTTATGTTTCGGTTGAGTCGCGGGAAAACACCAAACGAGTTACAACCTAACGTGTGAAGACTACTTGAGCATGAAATTTCACAAGCTCAGTTATGGTTAAGAAGATGGAACACCAACATTTTTTTTAAACACAACCCACACGACTTCAGAATGTAAAGAATGAAATTTGTAACAAATATTAGACAATCACGAACCCCTTAAATACGTGAAACTGCAAAAAAATAAACAACAAAGAGCCATTGGCTCATTTGGGAGGGGCGCATGCTTTTATCCACAAGGTCTTGAGTTCAAATCTTGGAAGTGGCAGCTTTGCCCAATTTTGTTATTTTTGAAACTTTCACCCTTTCTGGCAGTTTTGGCCCCTACAATTCAAATGGTTTGGTACTTGTTTTAAAACTTTTATAAGTTTTATAACTTATATTAAAAACTTACATTTTCACCCCCTCAACTTTAACCAATTTGACATTTCCTTAAAGACTTTTATAAGTTTATAACTTATCTTAATCTTTACAACTTTAACCCCTATAAGTTTGACACTTTGACACTTGTCACCCTAAAATTTTTATAAGTTTGATAAAATTTATATTGTTACCACTTTTGTCTTGAAAAATATTTTTAACACATATTTCTATTCGACGACCACACCCGCGTAAACTTTAAATTATATAATTGTCCAAATATGTTATTTACTTACGACTCAAATAAATAAATAAATATTATATATATATATATATATATATATATATATATATATATATATATATATATATATATATATATATATATATATATATATATTTCTACCACTCAAAGATCAAACAAGTTTAATAAATACAATACGTCTTGTATTTATTTGCTCCTCGATAATACTTGAATCAATATTCAAGCCAACTCTTATACGAAAGTTTCGTATACAAATTTCCACATTATTCCAAGAGCCAAAACTTACAAATAATTTCACAACTGCATTTTTATATATGCCGATAATTAAATTAACTTATGAAACTCCGCATAAGCTACAATAACTTTATTTATTTAAAAACACTTGTTTTTGAACTTTAAGCATTTCAAAAACATAAATACTTGTAAAATTACAAATGTTGTTTAAACTACGCAACATGCATTTGAATACGAGACTTAAACTAAAAACCACACCATACTTATCTAGGTTATGTCGGAGCCGTGCACATTTCTTACTTGATGTTAGTTGTGATGTCTTACATTTACGCATACCAAGGTGAGTTCATAACCCCTACTTTACACATTTTATAAGCATTTTGGGGTGAGAAACATGCAAACTCTTTATGAAATATTGCTTTTATGCAAACTCTTTATGAATGATATTGCTTGTATGCAAACACCTTATGAACTACTACTTTCGTGCAAACCACTTTATAAACTATTGTTGTTATGCAAACACTTGGTGATTTATTGATTTTACGCAAATGCTCTATGGACAACAACTACTTTTATATACTAGAACTGAAACTCTTGTGTAAACCACTATTACGAGCGTAGCCTAAGGAACTTATTTCCCACTTGCCGCTTTGTCATGTACCATTAATCCTGCGGGAGCTCGAATGTTATAAATAGATCTATTGAGGTAGCGCCTCCGTCCAGGGTTGGTAGCGCCAACTTGTCTCCTGGGCGTATACCATGTCGAAACTCAGTGTTAATGGGAATACACACTTGCTAAGGGCACCATAAACATATTGACATGCTGCTTACACGCATGCGGAACTGTTGTAGCTTGGTAACATGAACTTAGAGCTCGAGTAATAGACACAACCACTTTTATTTGAAAGACTCCTTACACGCGGTGTATCGAGCAAACTTTTGTCCATAAAATAAACTTGATTGCTTTAATGCTTTACTATAAACTTATGAACTCACCAGCTTTATAGCTGACTTTTTTAGCATGTTTTCTCAGGTGTTTGATCTTGAAGTGTGACGATCTCAAGGCAGGGCTTGGCATGGCATGGTCATAGAATACACTGATGTATTTGGGACCCCCTTTTATTAATGGGCCATTTTTCGCAACAATTAAACTCTTGTAAACATTATTAATTTATCAATAAAAGTTCCTAAACGGGTTTTATAAACCGTTCTTTACTACCTGTGTTATGATGTCAATTGAGTGGCACCCTCGGTTTTTGGGGGAGTTACAACAAGATTGGCTTAGGGAAGGCTTGAACATCCGTAGGATATCTAGCCAAGCGCTGATAACATGGATTCCTTCGAACCTCATAAGGTAGGGGGTCATTAAAACATTTTGCATTAAACATAAACTCCTTATTCACAATCTTTGGATAGTCGGATGGTACAATGGTGCTCTGAACATAAAAGAAGCTACCCTTCCATTCCCTTATGTTTGTGTATGGCCTCGTAACAAGATTGGGCACATCTCCTTCAGGCCTTTTTGCCAAAGTCAACCAATTACCACCAAGGTACAGATTCAAAAATCCCCTCAATACCTTAAGAGTTGGTTCATAGCCATAAGCTTTACACATAACTATGAATGTGGCGAGTTTAGCTAAACCAAATGGGTTAAATCTAGAGATATGCACTTCGTGATAAGAGGGTGGATAGGAATCCTAAGATTTGAATGGCTAAATGAGTGAGTATATATCTCTACGAAGCCCTCGGGGGCATAAAAAATACCTTGGTTTGATTTGGGCAACATAACCTTAAACTCCTTGGGGATTGGGTGATCAGAAAGATGATCATGTAGCTCTTTAGAGGTCAAAGTGCATTTTTGTTGTTTAATTATAAATTTGGAATCCATGATTATTATAAGCTACGAGAAAATAGAAGGAAGACTTTACCTTTTGCTTCGGAGCCGGTGATTCTAAGAGGATTACTGCGTGTAAAAGGTAGACGAAGAGGGTAAAGTATCTTAGGGTTTCATCTACTTCCCCTTAAATACTCCTTTTCCACCACTTTTTAACTGAACACGTGTCCTGTGGTTTAACCCTTATCCGGATTTCAAAAGGATTTTAAATTTTAAATGGTCATTTTGGTCAACCGGGTAACTTGGGATATGGAATCACTGTAGCGGGTAGTTAAAAGGTTTAGGTAGCATTAAATGCGCTAAAGCATGATTATCTTTTTTGCGATAAGCTTTGCAACGGACGGTTGATTTTATTCGCAGGATGAAGTCGAAAGCAATGCCTCCTCGTTCATATGCATCACTTTCGACTGGGGGCTTGATGATGTACCCTCCGAACAGCTCGACGGACCCCCCTTCGAGACGTGTCGAAGCCCTTCTACACGAAGGCCCAAGTTAGGTCTCCTGAATGTTCGTGGGCGTCAAACCATTCGTACACACGAAGGTTACCTATGGGGAATTCGCCATTCGAAGCCTTAAGCCCTTCGGGGTATGGTTGACGAAGGAGCAATGGATAGGAGAACTCCACGACTGTCAAACCCACGATCTCCTCTCTCTTTCCGGCTTTCTCGCCAAGTTTGAGCGTGGGTCACTAAGCCCTAGCAGATTACCCACAAACATGGGACACCCCATGTTCTCCGACATTCTTGTGAGGTGCCCTCAATCCTATTTCTTCCACTATAAATAGGTTGGACGGGCAGAGGATTATGGTAAGCTCACTCAAGACTCATCTCTTTACTTACACACACTTACATAACCATAACTCATACTTACTCACACGGGAGGTGGTTCGCGGTCCAACCCCGCGTAATCACTTAATGTAGTGTCTTCGTATTTCTTATTCTCAAGTGAAAGACAATCTTGGTGGAACATACACCCTCGTACCTTCGATCACCATTGAAGCTGGTAGTGCAATTTATTATACAATCGGTGGGCGCATCCGTGGACACGCTACTATTAGTCCCGTAATCACCAAGTCTTGATACCTTAATCGATTAGCGCTACTTTTCCGGTATGGAACCGAGAAGAAGATACACCTCCACGAGGTTTCTCTACCCTGGTACCTCTCACCACAACTAACACCGATAATCTCGCCCCATAACTACCTCCACCTTCACTACACGATCTCGCTTGAAACCACTCCCATAAATTAGCCTCGCCTCGACTTCGCTAACCTGTTCCAGAATTAGCCCCGCGCGTTGAGGCAAACTTGAAGCATTAGAGTCCTTGCTAAGGGCTCACAGAGGCAAGTTCGCAACACCGAGATGCGAAGGGCTGGAGTATTCCAGGTGAGGAATATGACAAAGAGATCGAGGTAGATGAAGGCCTCGACCAATTAGCGGGGCATTCGCCCTACGAATTGGTTCTCCTCCTATAAAGAGGCCCGATGGGAGAACTATTGGTTTGAAGAAGGTCCCGGAGGAGATCCGGAAGAAGGGAGAGAGTGCGGGGAGAAGAAGGAGTGAGAACTCCAGGAGGAAGCAACAGTAGGAAGCGGAGGGTAAATCTACCACCTCCCGGCAAAGACACTTAGGAAGAGAAGGGATGGGGCTCCGATACCTCCATCATACATCTCGAGTGTCGAGGACCTCCTCCATACTTTGGGATGAACCACTACCCCTCAAGGCATGAATCCCTACCTACCGCCTTTCGGGTCCTATAATATATATCCTCCGAGCGGGTCTATCCACAACCAGAGTTACCAGAAGTGCCATATGGACACCTTCCACACACCTACACAACCGGGGGGAAACCTTCGTACCAACCTCCTGCGGCCTATGCCGCATTCTCACAACCACTTCCTAACCTGTACAACCCTACACTGTTTATCCACCTCCCTATAACCCTTTCTGCGGAAGCCTCTGGAGCTTGACACCTTTTGTGAAGTGGATCGAAGACTACCCTCTACCTGATGGTGTGAAGATGCCTACTCACATAGGCACCTACGACGGGAAAGACGATCCCAACAACTTCTTACATTTGTTCGAAGGCGCTATCAAGATGCAAAAGTGGGTCGGATGGATGGCTTAGTTCTTGTCATTTGAAGAAAGTGTAATCTTTAATGAACCAAACTCTTCAATGTTATATGTTGTTTTTTAGAAAAATATTTTAGGTTGTACAAATTATAAGGGTATTTATTGGATTTATAGAGTTGTTAAAACATGAAAATTTATAAGTTTACTTACGTAAATATAATATTTATTTAAAATTTAACAACTAAAATTTTATTAATTAATTAATATATTTTTTTTTCACACTAACTTTTGTACAATTTTTTATTAAACGAAATTTAATGAAGTTTGACCAAAAAAAAAAAAAAATTTAATTTTTGACTTTTCCATTGGCCAAAAGCAAGTCTTGATTTTGCAATTGAACTCTTTTATTAATTAATTGAAAAATCATTAAATTAATTTTTTTTTCGTTATTTATTACTTATAAATAGTGCTCTTTTCTTAAAACTTGAATTTTGAAACTTAAATTAATGTTGTTTTTCTAAATTTATATATATATACTAAATGGCGGGGATGAAAACAGTACCAAGCAAGCTCATTAAATGCAATCTTTCCTAACTTGGCAGAAACAGTCCCTGAGGTTTAAGTTGCGCTGCAAAATTAGTCCTTTAGCATTAAATGCAAACTTTCCCAACTTGGCAGAAATAGTCCATGAGGTTTAAGTGGCGCTGCAAAATTAGTCCTTTAGCATTACTTGCAAACTTTCCCAACTTGGCAGAAATAGTCCCTGATGTTTATGTGGCGCTGCAAAATAAGTCCTACAACATTAATTGCTATCTATAGCAATCTGGCAAAAATAGTCCCTAAGGTTTAAGCGACGTTGCAAAGTAAGTCCTGTAGACTTAATTGCTAACTATAGCAACTTGGCAAAATTAGTCCCTAAGATTTAAGTGTCGCTACAAAGTAAGTCCTTTGAAGCCAATCCCGCTGCATCGCGCGGGTTCCCACACTCGTTATTCCTAAGTACCTTTCAAACTTGACAACTTACATTATATCTTTTTTTGATCAATTATAAACTTAAAATTTATAAACAAACACTATATTAATTTTAAAAAACACACGCTTTTCATTAAAGGTCGAACCAAAATAATGATTTCACAAGTATAAGGATTTGCCGCTATATACCATTGCTTTGCACGGATATACGTCTTATTACTTATTATGCGTAAACTCTATGCATAATAATTAAACTAGCAGGGTACCCGCGATCGCGGTCATGGATACTCGAAATAAAAATTTCAATAAACCATGCTTTATAATCTAAAACGTTTTATGTGATGATAAATTTGCGGATGCCAAAAGTTTCATGTAGCATATTTCAACTATTTAGAATATTATAGTAGGAATGCCAGCAGCGTTACGATGGCGGTATCAAGTAATAAAACTTTCGGCAAAAATGTTTTCAATTTTATGTTTCTCTTACAATAACTTTACCAATAGCGAAAACATAATGAGTTTGAAAAACTTTAAATCAAGTCAAATTCCAAGTTGTTTAAAAAAAAACAAAAACTCCTCTATGCATTACCAAGTTGAGTTTGAAAAAAATTGTATACACCAAATACCCCAACACGTTAATTAAAAAATTACGAAAACACCCTCAATGATACAAGAAGTAATAATACAAACTCAAATTAAACCCATCAAATCAAAGACCCAAAACAAACACACCGTGATTTCAACGGCCGTCAACCACCACCGTGACAACCATCACAAACCACCATTACCAAACCCTAACTCAAACTCAATCACCGATCACACAAATTCATCACCGATCCGGATCTTAACCACCAGATCTGGTCACTTAAATGGACGATTTCGGCATGTTAGCTCGGGACTTCGGATTCAAACCACAAGGCAAATCCGCTCCAATGAAATCCGATACTCGTCCATCACCATTCACCGCCACGTCATCATCATCATCATCAGATATTGATTACGATTCTATTTTCAAAAGCACTGAAGGTAAAAGTAAATCAGTTAATTTTAACTCGAATTTACCTGTTTATGATAAACCTGTGTATGATGATTTTGATGATGCCGCTGCTGGAGATATTTTTGATGGATTGCCTGGTGTTAAAAGTAAATCTATGGGTAATTCCACCTCGGCCAGCTTTTATGAAGATGATAATATTTTTGCGTCCATGAGTTCCAATGTGGAGACTAAAAATAGTCATGGATTTGATGATTTGTTGAGTAATTTGGGAAGGAAGGAGACTAAGCCGAGTAAGAGTTCGGGTGGTTTGGATGATTTGCTTCCTGGATTTGGAACCGGTGGAAATGGATCAAGGAATAGGTATTATTCGTTGATTCAAAATATCCGTTGCTTGTTCATTAATTAGCTATTTGAAATGTGTTTGATCTTTCTTTACGTATGGAGGTCGTTTTGTACGAGGATGTGCATTTACTTTTGAAATGTCCAATCTTTTATCATTTTTCGCCTTTATGTGGACCGGAATATAAATTGCTACACGACAACATTGGTAGTTGCCCAAAGAATTGTATGGTAATATAATTTATAAGAGAGGATTACGTGAGGATGTAGGTACTAGGAGACAATTTGTATGTTGGTGTTTGTAAACCATTAGGCTACATTTTACTTTGTGAGGTGGTTTAATTCTACAAGTTTATGTTGTTATTTGGATTACGTATGAGCACATTGATGGATGTGTGCGCTGTTATGTCAATGCTTGATGATATCTCATACTTCGATTTTTTTTTTTTTTTTTATATTTTGGCAGAGAATAAAGCCAAAACGGGTAAATGGATGAGATATTCCATGTTTCTGTTCCCCGGGGAGGGAGAGCCTTTTTGACTCAGATTTGCTCGGCCGGTTATCCCATGATCGTTTTCCACCCCTAGCCACCACCAAATATGTACCAAGTGCTTTCTTATAAGCCAACTCCCTTTACATAACCCACAAAGTATAGGTTTCTGCCCCTGGCCCATACCCCGCACACGCTCACACACACACACACAAAACAGTATAAGGTTAAACTTATCAGTTTATCCAAACACTTAGATGGGCTTATTTTGGTAAAGGAAGCTTTTAAGCTTCTTAAAACAGCTAAAACAACTACCCCTTTAGAAACTGCACTTAAATTGTCTCTAGGAATAGGGAGCATCAAGGTTTACTTTGAGTACCGGATGCTTGAGCAAAGCCCCTTAAATACACTTTCAAGTTTAAGCAATGGCCATGCATGCCATACATATGTGGAAAAACCCTAACTTGGTTTTGCTTTATTGCTACATATGTTCAAAGGTTGTATGCTTGTATGTCTTTATTGAGTTACCATAAAAACACAAGTACATGAATTTGCATCGAGTTACTATAAAAAATCAAGGACATGCATGCCCGACACATGCTAAAAAGCTTAACTTTTTTTTGCTCCATCAATATACATATCCGAGATGGAGAAGGTATATGTTCAAAGGTTGTATGTCAGTCTATTAGCATTAAATTACTATGAAAACTCAAGGACATGAATTTGTGGAACAGCTAGGTGTTTAACATAACATTGGTGCCAGTATGAGCAAGGTTCATCTTTCATAGGTTCTCTTGGGTTCTGATTTCCCCAGGTGGAACTGTTTGGGAACTTGGCCTAGGAGAAATAGTGGATTTTATGCCAGGAGTTTCATCTTGGCTACAAAAAGAGGACACAAAGGTGGGTTAACTAAGTTATGTAATGTGTTTGAAGAAGTAGGACACAAAGGTGGGCTAACTTAGTTGGAGAGTTTGATATTGAAAAACCGACGGTCTAGGTTCAATCAGTGTGTACCTCAGATACCTTTTTATACTGATTTTTTCTTTTTCTCATTATTTTTTTTGGGGCAAAAGCTATAGTTGCTCACTTGCTTGTAATTAGCTATCCTCAATATTTGTGGTTCCTGACAGGCTGACACCTAATGTTAAATGAGCTTCCAGCAGAAGTCCAAACCTAATTCTGACGTAATTAGCCTGTTTAACGTTATAGGGGAACAATTAGAGTTTTCCGTATTCTGGGTAAAGATTTATGTGTTAACCTTGTTGAATTCAAGAAGTGATAATTTTGCCCCTTTACATCTTAATGGCCAATTTGGGCTGTGTTTTATTGTCAAAGGGTCAATTATACAAATCAATAGAAGTAGCTAATGAATGATTTGAATTTGCCCCTGCCCCTGGGATGCACTAATGCATCCCTGATTAATGCTCTTGTAGAGAAAGAGAAAGAGAAAGAGGAGGAATTAAAGCCTTTTTGTACCTCCTTGTTAGTATACTATTTAATTTGGCATGTCAGTGTTCTTTTATAGTTTTATGGTTGTCAATCTTTATGTGTTGCACACACTGTAAACTTCTATACATGTTTGCAACTTTAACGAATCTTAACTGCAGGTAATTATATCAAGGATGTGACATGTGGACATTTCTTTTATTTTTTTCGTAAGATTAGTTTCGAATACAGGATTTTCCTCTTTACAGTTTTTCCATCTTTGTAGAATGTAGATAAGTATCTATTAAGTGATAATTGTGTATTGGTGAAAGCCAAACAAGTTGCTGATCCATAATATCATTCATTTCTCACAGATCGTATTCAGAGTCAGTGCCAGTTTCTACTGGCAGCACAAAGGTAACTTCAAGTGCATCGGACGATCCATTTGTGGTTCTAGAGTCTACAGCTACCCCTGTCTCTTCATCCCATGGCGTTTTTGTTGACCCATTGGAAACAAATTACAAGTTCAGTAAATCTGGTAGCACAAATTCTGGAGGATCTTCAGTAAATAGGGGTATGTTTAATGACCTTGACCCCCTTCATGGATTCGGTAAGCCTGCACCTGCATTCCCAAGTGAGACTAATAACAAAGGAAAGGATCATAGTCCTCCTAAAGATGAATCACATATGGGCAGTTCAAGAAGCTCAACTCGTAGAGAGCCAACAGAGAAATCTTCTTTTATATATTCAGAGAGCCAATCGCCAAAGGTGCCTGTAGAAGACTATCAAGAATCTCAGCAAACTGTCTTCGACATGCCTCCTGTTTCTAAAAAGTCACAGAGATCTGTTCACCGAGCTGCTTCTCCACCTTCCTATACTGAGTCAAGCTCTCAAGCGGACATGTCTCCCCCATCAGACAAACATGTTCAGCAAGCGGACGATATATGGCTCACTGTTTCAGAGATACCTCTGTTCACACACCCTACCAGAGCCCCACCACCTTCAAGACCTCCCCCTCCGATACCAAGGCATGCTACACAGTCAGGAAGAGGCTATTTTGCTTCGAATACAAGACCAGCTGGGAATGATTACTCTGCTTCCCCAAAGTCTGCTAAATACTCTCAAAGTTTTAATCCGTTTCAACCTACAGCCAAGCGTCCTATGGGTTCTAGTTCTCCGTTTGATGAGTTTGAGAATTTTGCTAAGGGTGGGACACCAGATAACGGTGTTCACAATAATGATGCCCAATTTGGTGAAGAGATGGATTCAAACTCGGCTGCTGCTGCCATGAAAGATGCTATGGACAGGGCCGAGGCTAAATTTAGGCATGCGAAAGAAGTCAGGGAAAGAGATAATGCAAAGGCTTCTAGAAACAAAGAATCTGTGAAACTACAGAGGGATGAAATATCTTCAGAAGATGAGGCAAATCGCCAACAGAGAGAAAGGGAAGAACAAGAGAGAGAGAAAAGTAGACTTGAAAGGGAAAAAGGTCGACAAGCTGTAGAGAGGGCAACTAGGGAAGCTCGTGAAAGAGCAGCATCTGAGGCACGTGAGAGAGCTTCTGCTGAAGCTCGGTTAAAGGCCGAAAGAGCTGCCGTTCAGAGAGCACAAGCTGAGGCCCGTGAGAGGGCAGCTATTGATGCAAAGGGAAGAGCAGAAAGAGCTGCTGCAGAAGCCAGGGAACGGGCTTCAGCAGAAGCCAGTGAACGGGCTGCTGCAGAAGCCAGGGAAAAGGCAGCAAAGGAGAAAGCTGCTGTTGCAAAGGCTGAAGCAGATGCACGCCGTAGAGCAGAACGTATTGCTGTTGAAAGGGTCAATGCTCAGGCTAGAGAGAGAGCTGCTGCAGAAGCTCGAGATAGGGCCGCTGCTGCCGCTGCTGCCAAGATGAACCAACAAAAGAATGACAATGATCTTGAATCCTTCTTCAGTTCCCGAGCAAGCAGTGCTCCAAGACCAAGGGCAAATTCTTCTGTGAGTAGTACATGCTGTATCATAGACCATAAGTATTCTGCATATAATTTGAAAGCTCATATTCTTATACCTCTCTATCTGCAATGAAGGACCCTGCTCCTGATCCACTATCCCAGAACAGACAAGGACAGCAAGGACCTCAGAGGACTTCTTCTACTGGCGTATCTTCCAATATGAAGAAAGCATCTTCCACCACCAATATTGTTGACGATCTCAGCTCAATATTTGGAGGTATACTTTAAATATATTAATTTTGAACCCTGTATATAATTCAAGTTATTTTTGGAACTGGCTATTTTGATCATTGGCTTATGAATGAGTCAATTTAGTAATGTCTATCTGTTAATGGATCAATTGGATAAGTAGAAAGAAAGCTAGCTAAAAAGGAGACCGGTCGAAAGTCGCGGAAAGTGTAATATACTAATATTATTGCATACAAAAGTTAGATAATCAGTGATGTAATGTAACCTTTGTGGTTATTAGTTACTTATAGTAGATTAAAATTTTAAGAAGTGTTTTCGGACAACCTGACTTGACCCATACCAAAAATTACCTGTTTTGAACCGAACTTATTTTGACTACGACAATCTTCCCACCTTTACTTATTCACTACTATTTTTTTCCTATCAAAAGCTGCTCCTTCATCTGCCGGAATGTTCCAAGATGTTGAAGGTGAAACGGAAGAACGGCGAAGAGCTAGACTGGAAAGACAACAACGCACTCAGGAGCGTGCGGTATGGGATTATATAGTATTTTTCTTTGATTTTATTTCCATGGATGTAAGATATAGGCTATAGTGAAATGATTATGTGATAAGGCTTTTAGTTCTGATTTATGAGGCTTTCATGTATAGGCTAAAGCGTTGGCAGAAAAGAATAATCGTGATCTCCAATCTCAGAGGGAACAGGAAGAAAGAAGTGTAAGTTTTAGTCAGGCATCTCATTTTTTTGCGGATGAGTATCACTTCTCTAGTAACTGTGTCTCATTTATTTTCTTCATATCTTGTGTTCCTCTCAGAGGATTGGTGAAACTCTGGATATTGAAATCAAGCGTTGGGCTGCTGGGAAAGAAGGAAATTTGCGTGCACTGCTATCGACATTACAATATGTATGCTCTTGGCAACTCTTGATTTATGTTCTGTGCTTTTTACGATTCAACAGTTAGATGACTATATATTGGAAACTTCAAAAAATGCAGTGGTAAAGGTTGTGGTATCCTTATGTATTCTAACTAGAGTTGCTTATGTCAAAAGGTTCTAAAATCTAAATGTTTGAACCCGTTTACTTTAAGAATGAGTTAAATTGGGTTGTGGTTTGTCCCTACTTGGTCAAATGGGTCAGAGTTCGAAAAAAAAATATCTAAAATTTAAACAGGTGAAAGTTGCCAACATGTAATTTTAATGCTTATGGCAAATCTGCTTTATATTTTAGTAACAGATTCTTATTGTGATAAGAAATTGTTTTCTAATTACATTTAACGCTTTAAGTATATATAAAAACCATACAAAACATGTATGTGGATTCACACAAGCTTACATGACCCATTTTGACCTTTACTAAATAACATTTGTTTCAACCCCAACCCATGACCATACCCGCGTATTCTGCCAACTGTAGTTGGTACATACGCTTCTTTTTTTCCTTCTCTCATACACAGTGGTTGCATGATAAGCTATGAACTCGTCTGTGACAATATACCATTTAGCAATTTTGAAGTTTATTTGGAACAATAAAACGTTATGAATGTTAATTTTTTTGTGCATGGTTCCCCATGTTTGATGCTCCATAACAAGTTATCTAAAAATTAATAAACATTTAACTGGTCCCTGATCCATACTCATTATTCTCTTGATTGGTTTCTAGGTTTTATGGCCTGGATGCGGTTGGCAGCCTGTTTCACTGACTGATTTAATAACTGGTGCCAATGTCAAAAAGTCTTATAGAAAGGCAACTTTGTGCATTCATCCTGACAAAGTGCAACAAAAAGGAGCTAATCTTCAACAAAAATATGTTGCTGAAAAGGTCTTTGACCTACTTAAGGTACATATACATATTTCTTTTTCAAATTTAAAAATTGGTTAAGCAATTAGACATTCGACATCTTTATGTCAGTACTAGTTAAACATCTGAAGCTGATAGACAATGTACTAATTTTGTTAATTTTGATCACAAAAGTTAATTATTTAACTAAGCATTTGCATTCTTTTTATTCAAAAATTGGAGCCAAATATGCATGTAATGCGCATCTATAGTTCATTTCGAGCATCCCCTATGCAAGCTTTTTTAAAACCTTTTCACTGTTTCAGAAATTCATTTGAAAATATTTTGTGAAGGTTTCTTCCTATTTTAATACAGTTTTCATCTCACATTCTCACCTAAAAAGCATCCCCTATGCAAGCTTTTTTAAAACCTTTTCACTGTTTCAGAAATTCATTTGAAAATATTTTGTGAAGGTTTCTTCCTATTTTAATACAGTTTTCATCTCACATTCTCACCTAAAAAGCTTTTTGAATAGTTTTGTATATTGCATTGAAGTAGATTTGACAAAATAGTTTATAAAATAATTAAATTAGTAAAAAGTTATAATCAAGTCATTGATGACTTCATGATGCATTGAAGATGGTCTTAGGGCTTCTATTTGAAAATGATATAAAAAAGATATCATCGATACTTTAGAATATTGTGTTCGTTTCTGCTATACTTTTTGTGTGTGTTACCTGTGTACAAAGCTATGATATGTATATATATATATGTATATATATATATATCTATATATATATATATATATATATATTGATATATATATATATATATATATATATATATATATATATATATATATATATATATATATATATATATATATATATATATATATATCAATATATGTATATATATATATATATAAATATACATATATATATAGCACGCTCAATGCGAACCATTATTTTGTATGAACTTTCTGAACCACTTTGGACCAATGAAAATTTAGTATTATTAAATCTTTTATTTAATTCAAAAGGGCATAATAGTAAAACATATTTTTATTTTTATTTTTAAATAAAAACGTTTTTTAAGTCCTTTCATTTTCAAACTTTTTTTTTTTTTTTTTTTTTTTTTTTTTTTTTTACATTTTACTTTTTAACATACATGTTTTTCTGAAAAATTGAGGTGCATGTATGTTTTTTTTTTAATACTGTAAATTTACATATGTTTATTTTAAGTACAATTGTTTAAATATCAAACTTGTTTTGCTTGAAATGATAATTGCACAAATGTTTTTAGTGTAAATTCTTTAATCTTCGAAATTTATAACCAAAAACATAAAAATATGCATGTAACCTCTAAATTTATAACCAACCAAAAAGATAAATAGTATACATATAATTTGATATCAAATAGAACACAATTCAAATACAAAATGTATTTTGGTAAATATAGATGTGGACGTCATTCAAAAACATATGTGCACTCTTCTAAAAACATGTATGCACTCTTCCATATCTCATTATACACTTGTGTCTTGATATCGTTATCATGATCAACACTTGTGTCGTTTCAATACCTGAAATTACAAACAATTATATTAATTCTTTATTATGAACAATCATAAAAAAACATATGACAAATCACTACACTCCAACATCCCCGGTTAGGCCCCCATTTTCCTATCAAACATATATGTTCACGACCATAAACATATATGTTCTAAACCATTTTCGTGTTAAACATATATGTTCACAAGCATAAACATTAAAAAAAATCATATTGTTAATACACTAGTTACTTTAGAAACGTAGCTTACCGAAAACATTATTTAAATCTCATAGTGAAAGTCATTTAAAAATATACTATTGTTCCAGATACACATATCTAAGCACCTGTTTGTAAAACTTTGTTAAAGTACATTCATTGGCCGTCACTTCTCTTTATTTTCTTTTAGAATTGTTAGTGACTAACTTTTATATACTTTATTATATTACCCATCTTCTTCTTTCTACTGCAACTCACGAAACCATTCATGTACATATGCTAACTTTGAATTAACAATTAAAAATCTTTTACTAGTTTTAACATAACTACTTGACAACAATCATATCAATATAACATTAATGATACGTAAATATCAATTTACTAAACTTACTAGGAAATTCTGATTACATTCCTAACGATGACAAAATACAATATACTAATAACACATGAACTCCGCCTGAAAACTTGACCGAACCAATTTTTCCTACGTCCTTAAACCCTACTTATTACAGATATGTTATCGAAACTAGGAACGAAGGTTACCTTAAGCGAAATCGAATCATAAACCCAAACTATTGGACCTGAACATCGATGCTTGTTCTTTAATTTGTTTCACCTGTAACCGCCGTTCTAACTTTGCGACGAGATCTGGTATGGCTATGGTTTCGTTGTTGGTAACCTGTTTGCGAACAAGATCTTGCCATGGTTTTGGTATAATCAATATTTGTTTTAGGAAAAGCTATGTATAAGATCGATGTGATGCTAGATCAAGCAATATACACCAAAGATAGTTGGAAAAGAGAATTGAAGTGTAGATCTAATGGATGGTGATATCGATCAGTTTTTTTCCCCGAATAATGAGAGACGCAACAGTTTCTTATTGGGGTTAGCTTTTTAGCACTTTTTTAGGGATAAATACAAATTACTCAATTGCCCTTCCTGATTATTTTTAATTATTATATAATTCAAATTATTTACAAAGATGCTATTATGCATAAATATGATGTACATCATGCATTATTAGGAGTAAAAAGGCTGGTTCTGTAGGTTCTGTACAAAAAAATGGTTCTGCATTGAACGCTACACTATATATATATATATACACATTTTTTTTAATTTCTCATATGTTAGTAGCTCGTGATTATAAACCCATTTGCATCTTACTGGTGGAGGAAAGTTCGTATTTGTCAAGTTGGTTCAAGAGGATTCCCTTTGTAGAGGAAATAGCACGTTCGGCAAATGTCATCATAACAATTGATTTTGCCATTTTGGAGGCTTTCCATTTTTTTTTTTTGGATTTTCTTACTAGTTGTCAAACACTAGGGAGTAGATAATATTATTTTATCTTCGAGTGCATCGAGCCGGTCATAATTTTGAGTTCAATTTAATAGGAGGCTTGGAACAAATTTAATTCAGAGGAGCTCTTTTAAGTGGGTGACGATTTTCTAGCATTTGAAGCCACTTGTTGCGAAGAAATATATTTTTGTGGAAAAAGATACGCTCAGGATGTCCATATTATATACATATGCCTGCACTCCCCTCGAGCAAACACCTCATGTGAGAGCTCCATATGTACTAGACGTGATGGGGCAAGCGGATTTTAAGTTGCTGTATATTAGTGTCATATTATTACCAAGGGACAAATATTTGTGGAAGGTGGGAAATTATTTGTTGATGTAAATTAAGATTGTTGCATATATCATTCTACAGGAATGATGCTGCTATTCTTTTGCCCTTTTTGTGTATGTAAACCCTTTTTAGGAGCTCGAATGGTCAATTCTAGAGCAATAACAGTAGTTAATTGTATATTGCTTTGAGTTTGGCTGCTTTGGCTCTTTAAAAAGGTATACCTTGTTGTCTATTTGACATTTTTTCAACTGAGCTTCTTGTGTTTATTAAACTGAAAAATTACTAATGGTCTTGTATAATTTTGCTGAAAGTGTGTAATTATTTTATTCTGAATCATATTTTTTTTAGTCTTTGTTTCCAGTAAATATGTATCAAACTATGCAATAACATAGCAATAATTTTCGTTGTAGAAGTGTCTGTCTGATCTTGTGAACAATTTTGCAAGAATGCAGGTCTGATTAGGTCTATTAGTAATGAGTTGATTACCAAAATGATCAATAATAACTTTTGTTGGGATTACGTGTAATCAATATAAAGGTGTCGATCATCTATATATGTAATAGGTTGTCATATATGTTAGTTAATGATCAATTAGCCTATGTAGTAAGCCTATGGGCTTTGGATACTTTCTAGAATGTTTTCATAGGGCGTTGCCCTACTTGCTACACTATATAAACAAATGTAAACTTCATTTAGAGGTTGGTTGGTTCATGATACAATTTACTCTTTCTTATCTGTGTAACATGATTCCTCTCATCTCTTTCTCTCTGTTTATTTTCTCTCACTAGAATCTTGTGTTAGTTTATCAATATTGGGAACCTACAAGTGGTATCAATCACCAAAAGATGATTGTTTAGTGTGCTTTGTGTCGTAAGTATTGCATTTTTCTTAACACTTTTGATTTTTAGTTTGTATCGTGCTTAAAACTTTGTTTCTTGCACTTATTCTTGAAGCTTGGAAAGTTTTAAGGATTCTATAGTGTTTAGAAACTTAGTTCTTAGTCCAAAAGTTCTTATCTTTTAGCTTAAAGTTAGTGATTTTCATAGTTTAAAACTTTTACGTTTTATCGAACTTGTTCAAAATTCATTAAAGACATCAAAGCTTGAAACTTTCTTGATATTTAAGTGTTTTTAAGGTTTTTTTATCGAAAAAAACGGTTTAGAAGTATGTAATTTGTCGCCAAATCGATTTCCTAAAATTCTGTCTCTTTATCGAACTTGCAAAAGAGGGTTTTAGCGAACTTGGATTTTTAGGGTCTATCGAACTTGCAATCAAGGTTTTATCGCACCTGCTTAACTTCGACAACAAAGTTTTTTCACAGATTCACGGATTATTCAGTACTTCCCTTGCTTGGATAAGCTTGTGGAATACTTCGACTAAGGAAAAATGTTCTAACTTGGACAAGTTAGATAGATTCTATCGAACTTCAAATTTGATATATCGAATTTGGATATCTAATTTATCTAACTTTGGTTATCGAACTTGCACTTAAACTATCGAACTTGGACTTAGTCAACATTATCGAACTTGGATTTGGTCAACGTTATCAAACTTGGAACTTACTTAGTCATCATTATCGAACTTGGGTCAAAACTATCGAACTTGCACCATAACACACTTCTCAATTATCTACAAGATCCATCATAACTACACAAGTTTAATCAACAATCATGTCTCAACCACCGTACTTCAAATATCTTCCTCAACAACTCCCTCAGCAACAACAATCTTTTCAGCAACAACAACTCCCCCAACAACAACAATTCAATCAACAACAACCTTCACAAAAACAATTTTTCCATCAACTACAACAACAACAATACACTCAACAACAACAATTTCCTGGTATGACTCCAAAGCAACCACATTGGTTTGAACAAATGTGTGAAACCCTCACCAGTCAACAATCAATCCATGAAGCAGGTTCTCTTGACAGACCTCCACTGCTCACACCAGAAAATTATGTTCAATGGGCAAGCAGATTCTTAAGGTTTATTGAATGGCAAACATCTCAAACGTGTCATCCTTGAAGGACTATACCCCTAGCTTATAATAACGGTTCCAGGAGATCCCACTGCCGTTCCACCACGTGTTGCGACCTCAACTCCTGTAGCAGAGAGTCATCTCACCCCAGATCAAATACTACATGTGGAAGCAGATCAACTAGCCATGGAATACATTTGTCTGGGAATACCGAACCCAATTTTCTGAAGCATTGACTTTAAAAAGACAACACAATCTATGTGAGAAAACATCCATCTCTTGATGGAAGGAACGGAATTGAACCAAGAGGACATGAAATCTAAGTTGTATCACTCTTATGACACGTTCACTATTACACCTGGAGAATCATTGGAATCATACTATCATCGGTTTACAGACATTATCAATGACTTAGACAAACATAATGTGAGAATGCCAAAGATTGCCATCAACACCAAGTTTCTGAATTCCTTAGGTCCAGATTCGGAAAAATACGTCATGTTTGTTCGTCAAACCAAGAATCTCCATGAAGCTAAACACGGGTTGTTGTTCGATTATCTGAAGCATCATGAAAAAGAAGTTGCAAAAGATCGTGCTATGCATGCAATGCTTCAACCGTCTACACCTTAGAACTCACTTTCACTAATGGCTCAATCTCAACAATTTCCAATGTCAAATCACGCTTTTGTACAACAACAACAAAGCTTTACTCATCCTCAATCATCCTCCAGCAACCAACTTGTTCCACAACAATCAACTCATAATCAGATGGTTCAATACAACAACTCGGACACCATGTACTATGCACAAGCACACGATCAAAATGAAGATGCATTCCAAAAGTTGACTGATGGATTTGCACTTATAGCTAAAGCTTTTGGGAGATATGTTAACCCATCTAACAATCGTCTCCAAAGCTCATCCAACACTAGGAATCAGGCTGTAATACATGGTGGACGGGTTGAAGTTCAGAACAGGACTTATGGACGCCAGGCGATTACTGGTAGTTATGTGGGGAATATAGGCAAGCGATTAATGGAAATGTGAACAACACGGGTGCTCCTCAGAGAAGGGTTCGATTGCTGAAATTAGGAATCCAACAACTGAAAATGCAAGCATCAAGTTCTACAACTGCATAGGCACGTGTTACTTGGCTAATGCTTGTCCACAACCAAAGAGGAGAGACAGTGAATATCACAAGCAGGCCTTACTTTTAGCACTTAAGGATGAAGCAGGTGGCACTCTTTCAGACAAGGAACATAGTTTTATGGCTGATGCAACATCAGATGATGACATGGAAGATTTGGAAGACAATGCAACTGTTGTCTTAATGGCCAACATGCATGAACTTCATATGAGTGATGCGGGCCCGTCTATGATACTGATGGTCTGTCTCAGGTACTCGATTCAAACACATGTCTCCATCTGCATCTGCACATGACAAGGTGCAATCTGTTTAAAATGACTCGTCGCTATCTCTTCAAGAAGATGAACAAATTAACCCAGTTATTACATTTGATGATCCAATTGAAGAATATAACAATGATCAAATTGAACAGATTGAATCTTCGCATGGTCCAGATCCAGATCTCATGGCCTTAGTCTTGACCACCCAATCCCAAGTTGAAAAATGCACTGAAATAAATAGGGACTTAAAGGTCAAAATTGCATCACTAACGGATGAACTTGAGAGTTGTAAATTCCAACTCACAAATTTTGAAAATCAGGCAAAAAAGGAACAAAGTTTTAAAGTTGCGTTTCAAAATCATACGTAAAAAAGCAAGACTTGCAACATCAAATGGGAGAATTGGTGACCTCCTACAAAGACTTGATTTCTAAACATGAAAACGAAAAACTGGAACAAAAACAACAAATTGATCAACTCACAACCGATATTCACAACACAAACTTGGAGTTGTCTCTTTTTCAACAAAGTTTTTTCGAACATAAACAAAAGTCTAGGAGATTACTTGATTCTCACCTTAATGAAATCATCACTTTGGAAGGAAAGTTATAAGATTCTACAAATGTTGTATACAAAACTGGTGAGTCAGTTAAACAAATACAAATGTTAATTTAAAACTAAATTCTGGTGGTACAAAAAGTTTTGCTCTAGGCTTCAAAGCTCCAAGTTTTCTCCACACAGCTCTCAAGGAAAATCCGAAAATTTATAGTAAAGAAAGTTTAGATGATGATGCACTTATTCGTATTGTTGTATATGATTGTGAGGAGGAATGGGAACAAGAGGACGAGAGTCGATTAAAAATGAGTGAAGTAAAATATAATCAACCTTTTGATTATTCAAAATTACCAATCTTTATGAAACTTTTGTCCCTAAAAAAGAGAAAACATAACAACCATGGTTTGTTGCGGAAATTCATGACTCATCTTCTGATGTTGGTCCTGTTCAACCAGTTGCACAAATAAATGGACCTTTACCATCCTCTTTTGATAGCAGACCTTTACCTAATCTTCCTAAACATTGTCTGGTACTTAGATATTTTGATACGTTTATGGAAGATATAAAGTTTTTAGAAGAAGCAATTGAACGAAATTCTAAAATCAAAATTGCCACTTTGCAATCTGCTTACGAAAAAGAAAAAGGCAAATTTTTTCAAACACAGTTCTTACCTCATGTCCAACATTTGCATTTGTGTCCAACCCTTTGGGAACATGAACTTCAAAAGGAAGTAGCATCCATGATGAACACTTTTAATGCAACTGAGGCTTCGATTTCAAACACAAAACGTAAAAAGAAAATTCTTCGTAAACATGTGAATCGACTCTTGGAACATGTTCTTTGTTATGATATTATCTCTCTTGTGTACTATATACTACTCATTTATTTTATGAAAATGTGCATGTTGCTGAAATCAATGCTGACACTTCAAAGTTAAAGGAGGAAAATAAAATGTTGAAACAAGAGATTGAGATTTTAAAAGAGAAAAATGAGATAATTTTGGTCAAAATGATGATGTTCAATGTAAAATGTCAAATGAAATTTATGAACTCAAACGACGTCTTCATTGGTGTCAAACTCAGAGTCTTGATTTTGAGCTAGCTTTACAAAATAAAGAAAACCAGTTTGTTGAAAACACGTTGAAACCAAAACTTGAACGACTGGATGATGAAAACGCGTCTTTAAAATATCAAATTTTCAAATACGAACAAGAGATTGAACAATTGAAAAACGAATACAAAACAATTTTTGATTCTCTCAAAAAGACACGTAATCAAGCATCAAACAACTCGATAAACATGTTGAAATACCAGTGATATAAACGTGTCTCGCAAAGGAATTGTCTTAGTAGAATGTATCGTTTCGAGAAACTCTTGGTAGACATGAACTTGGACGGATCTAACCTTCTTATTCAAGGAATGTTAACAACATCAAGTTAGTTATTAGGGCCAGTTGTCACCTAAAAGCTGATAATGGATCCCTTTAACTAAGCAACAAAAAACGAGTCGATCAATTCAAAAATGTGCGAACTCTTCCCTCAATGTGCAGATTTAAGTTAAAAGAATATAAGCACATGTAGAAGGGGAGTATTTTTGAAAATACAAAACTCTCAAGGTGTTAACAAAATATGTTTTATACTCATAAACAGTTTGAGAGATTTTCATGAAAAGGTTTATGGCAACATAGGATAGTCATGGAGTTATAAGGTGACTAAGGTTAGGAAATACGTCCTATGATCCGCCACAGCCGGAAGGATCTACCCAAGGAAAACACCAATAGTTTAAAACTAGAAAGTCCTTAGGTATGATTGAAAAAGGTGTAATATGAGAAAGGAGAAAGAAGGGGTTGAAGAATTAAAAAATAAATGTTATGAGAAAAGGGTGAAAAGAAATTGCCCTCCGAATTCAACTTAGGGCAGAAACCGGGTTCAATTCATCTGCTACTGATTGTCACTTAGGTGATGCCAGTATTGAAGACAAGACGTCATGGATCCAGTGACGCACTGCACTTAACCTTCTAGCCACTCAAGTCCTCTCAAAAGGATTTGTTTCATTCTCACGGGGAACCTTGCATAATCTATCGACCTCTCACTCCGAGATGTGTTGATATTGAAACAGGAGACACCACTCTAGTCACCGACTACTAAAACCAAAACACACAAATCGAGTCTAGAGCCACGAGATTCATCAAAAGATCTCTTAGTAACACTTAACATTTCTACACTTGTTGTTCAACATTAAGAACACAAGTTGTAAATTTTAGAGTACTACGCAGATCATAACAATCTGCCAGAACATTTATGAGAGAATTTACAAATGTAATCCTCAGTGATTGAATGAAAATTCCTGCCATGGTCAACATCAAACAGCCCTGATAGCAGGTCACTTCGGTAATCCCTTGTGGGTTACGCTTAGTGTTCGGGTGGTTTCAAACGGTCTACAGTCGCAGCGTGATACCTCGGTGTACTCCAGCGACTTACAACGACAGTGTGAAGATATTGAGTATGGGGACATGCTAGTGACCATCTGGTCTGAGATTAGTCTAGGAACGCGCCAAGGATCTGGGATGTACATGAACAAAATATATCCGAACGCTAACGTTGGGAACTTTATTGCTAACTTTTTCATACAGGTAATTATAGAGACCTAGAGTTGGAGGAAAGACCATCACCACCACCATTTTCATCAACATTCATCCATCTCCACATGCTTATACCAACATCACTATGAAAGATAAAGAAGTTCAAAGTTCAAAGTTCAAAGCAAGTTCTAACCAAAGATCGAAGCTTAGTAAAGTTCATAATGATTCTACATCAAGTCAAAGAATCTACAAAGTTTAAAGACAAAGATCAAAGCAAAGAAATGGGAACAACATAAGTATGAGCATGATGGAAAAGACGTAAAGCACCATTGCACCAACAACAAAGACATTGATGAAAGGCAAATAACAACATTACATAATCACAACAACAAGAACAAAAAACAAAGAATGAAATATTAACGACGTCAACAGCAAAGAATGTCAAAGATCAAAGGACGTCGGACAACCTATAAATGAAGACCATGATGACCAACTCTTAGAGGGAGATTGTTGGGATTATGTGTAATATATTATAAACAAATGTAAACCATTTAAAGATTGGTTGATTTTATAATACAATTTACTCTTTCTTATTTGTGTAACATGATTTCTTTCATCTCTTTTTCTCTCTCTACTTTCTCACACTAAAATCTTGCGTTAATTTATCAATATTTGGAACCTACAACTTCAACTGTTGAAGAGCAAAATTTGGCGAATATTCATTCATTAGTTAACACAACCATCACATTTGTTAAAGTATCAATAACTACTTCAACTTTTGAAGAGCAAAACTTGTGCGGCGGCGAGTACGGCAATCAATATAGTTTATCTTGCAACCAAACTTGATCTACTCTGTTTAAACTTCTGGACCAGGTTGTAAGCCTACACACAGAACGAACATTTAAAGAACCACAAAAAAGTAATGAACGAAATAAAAATAACAAAACGAGGTCGAGGAGAAAAAGAATGACACAAACAGAGCTCTATGAGCGAATTCCAAGTATAAAACAGATGGCAACTTTTTGTATGCTGAAAACCTTGCACTTTACCTTTCGTACTCCGGTTGTTAATCCCATAGTTCCAACAGTTTTGGCATCAACGTATTTGTAGGACATGAGTCCTTTGCCATTTTCTCTACACAAATCTGTATGCAAATACTAACTTTAGTTAGCGTACACAATGTGCACATATATGCAAACAAGTCCTAGGAGTGGCTGTAAATTTAAGCAAACTGTAGCACCAAAGTAATATCAAGGTGGGCTTTATTTTTTCATACGCTTTTATATAGTAAACTGGATAAATACCTTGTGAACGCAAGACCAATAGCTCAATATACATCTTGAGACGGATATGAGTGAAGATATGGACATATTCCCCAACTTCTTCTCTTTCAACAATGTTAGACGACTTAGTAAGGTTTAAACCGAATGAATCATTCAAAAATTTATCAATAGCTCGTCTCCTTGTAACCACATTGGCTTCTCCATTCATGGGAACAGAAGGAAACTCCCAAAGCCCAGCAAGTAAACCTTCTTCTGGTCTCTTAACAAGCAAAATCTTACTTGTTGAATCTGATGTATACTCTGTACCTTCTTCACCTTCTAATATTTCAACAACACTAATTGCAGAAAAGTCACGCCTTTGTTTCACCTTTGCGACTTTTGTTGGATAATCTGTTACAAGTGTGGATGTCCTACGTTTGGACTCTGAGAGTGCACTACATTGAGCAGATATCGGGCAGGATGAACAACTAGGACTTAAGAAAGTACATAATGTAGCACCAAGTTCCATAAGAGCCTGGTTGAAATCTCCAGGCCTATGACGATCAACTAGTTGTCCAGCTATTCTCCTGCAATGATTCATACATTAAACGTTATCAAAACTTCTCTTGTAAAAAAGTTATAGAATACGGAGTATATTGCAATAACCAGTCTCTCGTTGATTAAGCACGAAAAAGAGGTTTAGCGGGGGATTATGTAACAACCAATCCCTCATTGATAAAGAAGCAAGAAGCATGAATACATTTATACTTAAATCATGAGTTACTGATAAGCTGTCATTTTGTTCATTGGGTGGTGTTCCAGATACTATGAAAACACAGTCAAAATCACATCCTACTCCTCATTAATATTGCAAAAAGTTTCTTTTATGAGAAGTTTCACATCCTACTCATTAATATTGCAAAAAGTTTCTTTTATAGGAAGTTTTATGCAAAACGTACGTATCTGCCACTGATTTTGCTTCACAGGACTGTGTATTTCATCTTAGTTAGGGTATATGACCAATAGTCCAATATTGTAGTTTTCCAGCGATGGAGAGGTATCTATAAACTTACAAAACTTCACAGTTGTTCTAAATATAAAATTATTGGGTTATCACTTCTAGTTTGAAATGTTACTCTTACTTTCATTCCAAGAAAACATAAAAGTTAAAATCACATCAGCGTCCTCACACTTTCTGTTTCTGTAAAGTTTCATGTAAAAAGTACCTATTTGCCATTTATGTTGGTTCATAGTACACTTTAGTTGAAGGGTATACCACAAATAGTAAAAAGAGAATACAGTTTTATCGGACAAAAGGAGTATTTGAGCACTAACCAGATGCTCTTGACAGTTGCTTTGTCTTTAGGATTTGCTGATATCGTCTTTAATCTAGCAATCACCCTAACAACATTTCCATCCACCACAGGCACTGCCTACATCAGAAAGACGTGTTTAATAACCAATAGAATTGAAAAGATACAATTAAACAATTTTTCATAATCTATGGCTGGAGAAACTAGTTACCTCATTGAATGCTATAGACGCGATTGCACCAGCCGTGTATTCCCCTATTCCTTTAACCTTACGAAGATCATTTACTGATTTAGGAAATTGACCTCCTTCTTCAACAACCATTTTTGCCCCCTAACATGCATATTATAACTTAAAATAAAGAAAAGACCACCAGCTGCAAGAGGGTAGGATCTTTAGGCCGTCGACCTGGAGGCCGACTACTTAAAGAGTGTGCTTAATCATATGCTAAATTCAAGTTAACTAAACTGACCTCCAACAAGAACCTTGCCCGTCTGTAATAACCCAATCCTGCCCACATCTCATTAACCTCCTGTACAAAGGGTTTCATAATAGCGTAACACTAATTAGGGGTGTTTGGATTTCTGTATATTATCTGATTGTTGCGTTTCCAGGTCGCGGATACTCATTTTCTAGGGTTTGGGTATGGTGAAACTGATTCTTACTGTCAAATTAAAATTCAAGTAAATAAACAGCTGCAATAAAGTTGTGGGATTGCTTATTATAACTGCTTGTTGTATATACAGCAAAAAAAAGATAATCACATTTTAAAGGTATTCAGATTCTGAGTTTCTATCTTGGGGTTGCATATTACTCGTAAAAGCCAGTTTTAATAAGCAATCACAAACACGCACCAAATATTATCTTCTTTTTTCTATACCGTTCAACACACACGCCCTAAATCCCCTAAACCATATATTCAATTTCAGAAGATAATTTTGTTATGACAATTTGGGAGCATAAGTTATTTTCTCACACGAAGATCAATTGGCAAAAAACAAAGGGAAAATTTTTCAAAATCCTTGAATTCATAAAAACTTACATTTACTCATACCCTTTTAGGGGGTGTTGGTTTAACTTATTTTTGGGCTTTTGAAACCTATGGATTATATGATAAAGTTATATAAGCTCATATAGTTTTATGAAACATAAGCCGAAAACACATAAGCTCGTAACCCAAAAATAAGCTTAAACAAACACCCCTTTAAACCCATGTACCCTAAAGATATTAGAAAAGTAGACCTCAATAGAAGCAAGAGCAAGATGATGAACAGACGGCCATTTCGCCATCCACTTATCGAAATAACTAACAACAGTTTGAACCCTTGTTTGTTGCAGCATAACTTCCGAAACCCAGACCGCATACGCTTTCCCATCGCCTTCTTCAACTCTCCTCCATGGAAGATCTCTTTTATTAACATCATACCATTTCAACAAACATTCCCTTATTTCCGCTACTTGTTCTTCCTTAAAACACAAATCTTCTATGTCACAAAGCCCATCTTCAGGTTTTGGTTCGGGTTCGGGTTTGGGTCTGGGTTTGAGTTGGGTTCGTGTTCTTTTGTTGGATTTGGAGATGGTGTCTGGAATTGTGGGAGTGCTTGGTTTCTTCTTGTTGTTCATGATTTGTTTCCCGCTTTAGTTGAGATTTTGAAATGGGTTGTTTTGAGTTTTTGGTGTTGTTTGGTTAAGAATATAAAGGGGTGTGTCAGTGTCAACGTCACTTTGTGTGGGCTTAACCTTATTCATTCTCTTAGAGCACAAGGTATCGTGGATACCAATAACACGTTATTGGTGACTGCCACATCGCCACATCATACAATTCCCAATAACACACCAATAACTCAAACAACCCTCCTCATAACACATCAATAACACGTTATCGGGTCCCATATATATATATATATATATATATATATATATATATATATATATATATATATATATATATATATTTCATTTTAATTAAAACTAAGTCATGTTTTAAAGCAAACATATTCTTGTCGTCTAATTTACTTTTTATACCCATCAAATTATCAAAAAGGTTTATCATGTCTTTAACATAATACATTACTAATACGTAGTAGTATTATACAATGAAAGAACTAATACTAGCACATTTTTACTACTATTATAAAAAAAGGCATTCAATTAAATTTTTGTAGGCATCTACTTTATTGGGAAATGAGATTTATAGTAAATACTGCTAAATAATAATACTAGGACATTTTTAGTCTCCCTATAATCCCCTAACCTTCATCTTTCTTCATCACTTTCACCTGCAAATATTCTTCATCTTCCATTTTTTTTTTTAATTTCGATCGATGTAAAAAATTTCTTAATATGCACACCCTCTCTTTCTTGTAGATCCGCCTCCTTCCTCCCAAACCTCCGAAATCCAAAAAAAAAACTAAAAAAAAGCATCAAACGGTCGGTTTGTTATGAATGGCGTGAGCCACTCAACTGGCTCAAATCATTTTGGAACGAGTTTGGCGGACGAATGGCTCAAAGCCTGGTATGCTTTTGGCGCGCCATCGGGTGCATTTGGCGTGTTGTTTGCATCGATACCGTCTGCTCTAAGTGAGGCCCGCTTGGTTGAATGAAAGGAATGGGAAAAGTAATGGTAAAAGTAATGCAATGCAATGTAATGGCATTTTTTTTAATTTGTTGTGTAATGAGGTATTACCTAATACTAGGTAATGGGGCATTACAATCCTTTTAACCAAGCTCCATCAATCATTACCTTAACCATTGTTTACTATTTATAACCCTTAACCAAGCATGCCTTTACTTTTTCTATCAAACTTTCAAATATTGTTCTGACTTTACCCGTATAGCCAAAATAAACTTGCATCGTTAGTCTTTTATACTAACGGTCGTTAGCAAATAACTTAAAATTTGGTTTTCTAGCGTTTTCATCCGTTTTTGCACGCCGTCCGTTTACACGCTTCGTCCGCTTTAACACGCTTTTGAACGTTTTCTCCGCTTACACGCCGTCCGTGTTTACACGCTTTCCGCTTATGTACTTTTCCGTCCATTTTACGTTTCGTCGTTTTACGTTTTCGTTCGTTTTCACATTTTACTTTGCACGTTTCGTCCGCTTTACACGTTTAGTCCATCTTTACATGTTTTACATTTTGTTCTGCTTTTACATGTTTTCGTCCGCTTTACAGGCTTTCTTTTTGCGTTTTATCCGTTTATACGTTTTACTTTTTCGTCCATTTTACACGCTTGAAAAAACAGACGAAACGTATAAAAAATGCATTTAAAACGTAAAAAATGAACAAAAACGTGTAAAAACGGACGTAAACATGCAAAAACGGACGAAAACGTGCACAAGCGGACGAAAATATGCAAAAACAGACGGAAACGTGTAAAAACGGACGAAAATGTGTAAAAACGTGCAAAAACAGATGAAAACGTGTAAAAACAGACTAAAATGTGTAAAACGAACGAAAACGTGTAAAATAGACGAATACGTGCAAAAGCGGACGAAAACGTGCAAAAACGGACGAAAACGTAAAATAGACGAAACGTTCAAAACGTGTTTAAACGGACGAAAACGTGTAAAAACGAACGAAAACGTAGGAAAACCATATTTTAAGTTATTTGCTAAGGGCCGTTAGTATAAAGGACTAACGATGCAAGTTTATTTTAGTCATATGGGTGAAGTCAGAACAATATTTGAATGTTTGATAGGATTCATTGTTAATAAAAGTAAGTGTTTTAACTCGGAAAATCTGAGAAAATAGGTTGTTATTTTATGGTGTTTACCCTTTCTGTAATGGGCACTCATTTTCAGTTTTAAATACTATAGGAATGAAAGTCGTTTCTTTAACGGTGCGTTTGGTTGGGAGGTATAAGAATAAGGGAATGATAATGACTATAATTGTACATGTTTGGTTGATATATATGGGTTTTAAGTTATGAGCTCGTTCTTTGATAATTATTGTGGAAAACTATAAAGGGGGGTTGAATAGTTTTACCAATTAAAACTTCGTTTTAAAATATTTAGATCGACTTATGTCAATCTATTTAGATGTGTATGTTGGACATTGATAGATAGATATATAAAAGTGTAATGAAAGATAAAGAGTAAGAAGCACATAACCACGACATGAGTATTTATAGTGGTTCGGCTACAAGGACACCTTCCTTGCCCTACTCCACTCCCCGAGTCACCTACTCGAGAGTTCGTAATCACTACACGACACCAACTCCTTATGGCGGAGAAGCCTTCACAATGTCGCCTACTCTTTTTCCGGTACTAGGCTAACCACCGGGTTCTTTCACCAAGGTGAACCACACCTATCACAACGTCGCCTACCCTTTATCCCGTACTAGGCTAAGTACCGAGTTCCATTACAATGGAGGAACTACTACCCAACACTACGCAACACCTAATCCCAAAGGAGACCCACTCCTTATTACAACACCATCAAGGATATCAACATCCTTGGAAACAAACTATCACTATTTGTATAACGATGCACCTCATCGATTATACGACCTTGGCATCCTTCACTAATGCCACTTGATTTGACTCCTAGGCATCTTTCACTAATGACCTTGACACGAACGCTTGGCACCTTTCACTAATGCTTCGTCTTGACTCCTTTAGCATTCTTCGCTAATGCTTTTGACACGGACGTTAAACACCTTTCACTAATGCTTTTGTTGCTACTCTTTCGGCATCCTTCACTAATTCCTTGGACACAACACTTCTATGGAGGAAGAAAAAAGTATCAATAAGAGAACCTCAGTAGTCTTGATGATGACGAAGCATGGCAACTCATGGACTTGAGCTTGCTCGACTTCAAGAAGTGGTGATCTCGCCTTTAAGAGGAATCTAGAGAATCACACAAAAACAAAAGACAAACTACATAGAAAGATCCCTTAGGATCTGTGGTTGAGAGTTACAATACTGGGGAAAGTATGTGGGATGTGCAACCCAAAAGGAAGAAGTGGCTCACTATTTATAGAGGAAAAACAACTATCGCTCCACGGATCCCTCCCTTAAGGGATCCGTCTAGTGTAACTTCGGGGATCCGTGGGATGCTCCTTTTGCCCATGGGTTTTTGGTCATGGGTCATGGGTCATGGGTTATGGGTTGGTCCATGGGTATTTCCTTAGATACAATGTATCTAATAGATGCAATGCATCTAGTCAAATGGGTCATGGATTAAAACTAATACCCATGGATATACCATGGGTTATGGATATGCTCCATGGGTTGTAGTTTTTACCCATTATAATACATACTAGTTATGTATATATTTACCCAATATGTAAACACTAGTTGTTGTACATATGTATTATTAAATCATAAAATCACTTATACTTGTTTTAGTGTTTTATGTGAAAACGTAAGTGTGTTAGAAAACTATTGGCTCAAACCATTTACGTATTTTATTTGTTTCGTTAAAATGATTTTACGCTTGTTATCGAAAAACATTAGAAGATCGTAAAATGTAAATAAACGCTTTCGGCTTATTTGTATTAACAATCTCCCCTTTTGTTGATGACAAAACATAAAATTATTTTAAGGAAAACTAAAATTAGTAAAAGTTCGAATTGAGTTTTTACTCTTCTCCCCTTTTGTCGAAACAAAAGAGTGTCGAAAAGAAACTAACACAATGTTTTAAGAAAACATGTAAAAGAAAAATATAGAGAGCAAGTTGCGGAAGAGTTCTCGTCTTAACTCCCCTTGACGAGTCCATCCCTTTGTGAGGGCGTCAAGTAAATAAAAACTATTAAGCTAATGCATTGCAACTATGTTTGCAAGTGGTTTCGTCTTAGTGACAATAATGCTCGCCCTTGAAGATTACAACTTTGCAATGGGGTGTAATGAAATGTAATCCATATGAGGATTATATTGCAAATGTTTTTGCAATGTATAGTTTGACACAAAGCTCCCCCTAGCTTAGGGTGTCAAAGTCTTCATGTGTATTTTGAAAATCTACAAAACAAAGGTTAGAAAACAAGTATATAGTGCATAATTTCCTGCAAATAAGACTCAAGTTAGCAGAAAATTGGTCTTCTGTTGCACGGATCCCACGGTTCCCTCCTTAGAGGGATCCGTCTAGGCAAATTCCAGGGATCCGTCTGTCTGATGACAAGATTCAGCAATGGAGATATAACAAATAATGTTAACATTAAAGTGAAATATGTATTCAAGCAACACACATATTCTCAAAGCAATATGGCATATAAACTATCATTCAATAAAACATAAGAGATAATCAACAAATATCTAAAAATAAGAGAATGACTTAGCCGTGTAATACATATTCTACTAATACTAATAAGTGGCTAAAAGCTTAAGAAGCAACAAAGTGCTTGAGTCTAAGGATGAGTAGACTTGTTTATTTGGTCCAATCTTTCAAGAAGATGATTAAACATGAAATGCAACTCATTTCGTACTTCTTGAACAAGTCCTTGGGCGATTTGACAATTTGAGCAATTGTTGTCTTGATTGGGAACCGGAGGAAATTGGATGTTTTGAGGAGGCTCTACAAATGATGGTGGAGTTTCATTGAGAGATATAGGATGAGGTTCTACTAAAAATGAGGGTGGTGGTAATGGAAATTCCTCCATATGATCAAGTCCTTGGTGGTTCCTTGTTTCCAATGATGGACTAGTTGGTGTTGTAGGTGGTTCCTTATTTAACGAGAAAGTTGGTGAGTGGGAAGTTCTCGGTGGTGAATGCTCTAATGAATAGAGATTTGGGTGAGAGAGAGGCTCGGTGAAAGAGTGTAGTCCATGCTCTATGAATGAAGGCTTAGACGGCTTGCTAGAACTAGTTATGTTTGGTTTAGAGCTAGATGAACCCTTTTCTAGCCCAAAAGGTTTAATGCTAATTCTTGCGGTTTTCTTAGCAATTGTTCAATGGGTTTGTTGAGGTAGGATTCTAGCATTATTATCTCTTACGGGAGATGATTTGGTGGATGAAATCTCATGAATCATATAACCATTCCTTTTGGATGAACCTTTGGTTGAAGAGTTGTTGCTAAGTGCTTTAGTCATGGTGATGGTGAGGATGCAATATGAGCTTCTAACTACTGATTTTTGAGTACCAGGTAAGAGTGATGACTTAGTCTCAAGAGTGTTTGGTTTATAAAAAATGAATTTGAATTAAGAAATTAAATTCATGATCACTAAAGGAATTAAGCATGCACTAAGGTCAGTTAAGATATTGTTCAGCTCTAGGAAAACATTAAATGGTGGCTAAAAGTGTTTAGACTACCAAAGGTGGCTAAAATTTGAAGAGAAAAGCTGATTAAGGTCTTTCTGTAGACACGGATCCCACGAATCTCTCTCACCAGGGATCCGTTTGGTTATAAACCAGGGATCCGTCTGGTTATAAACCAGGGATCCGTCTGTCAGACAGATATGTGATGAAATGATTATGCTTTTTGTAAGGTCTAGTACCTATGAATCTTGAGGATTTGACTTTCCTTTGATGTCTTGAGTGGTGGATATCTTAAATGCTCAACCATGAGGAGTGAGGATGTTTAATGATGGTTTTGGGTAGGAAAGTGGACTTTAGAAAGTCTAACTAAGTCTTGAGAAGGATACCATTTGATTTGAAATGGGAAAATGATGATACTTAGTCTTAGAAATCAGATGATGATTCAAGAAATATTTGAGAAAATCCTAAAAAATAAAGAAAAATAAAAAAGCTAGTTTTAGACCTATTTTGAGGTAAGAGTGACTAAAATCAATTTGCTAAAATTGATAAAAATATCAAACTAAGTGTTATGAGATGTGAGGAATAATGTGTGAGTGTTGGAGCGGAAGTATGGTGAATATTGGTGAGTTTGAAAAATCAAAAGTACTTTGAATTTGTTCCTAAGTTATCTACGGATGAATGTGAGACCTACTATGCTTGAGGAGGCCTTGAGTAGTGTTAAAGAATCATGTTTAGCCATCATGATGTGATTGAGGGGATAACTTGGGTGCATGGTGATCTGTATCAGATAACCTGTCTTCCCGGATCCCACGGTTCCCTCTTGGGAGGATCCGGCTAGTTATAATATCGGATCCGCCATCGCAGATCGAGAGGCTTTCGAGAAATGTGCAATTCTTGCACTCTTAGCAAATGCTTCTCCTAGTTGTTTCTACAAAGACTAAATGCAAGAACACATTAAGTATAACGCATAACAAGTATGGAGGGACTAAAGGTAGCTAAAGATGAGTGACGATGACTACTTGAACGATTTCAATATGTCGTAAAATCTCATCCTACACGTTCCTAAGTTAAGATTTTTCAATGCCAAGTTATGGCAATACCTACATACTGCATCCTACTCTACATAAGTATTGTTTAGATGTTACAAACCATTGTTTCGAATTGTTTTCACAAATTAAGGTCCTATGACCTTACCTTACTTCCCCATCTCCTTCCACATCACTCCCCGTCTTCATCCTCCCCTCCACTCGTCATCACACAATCTCTACTTCTTTTTCTTCAAGAAGTTGGCGAAGCACTTGAAGATCCCTTTGGTTTGTTGCCATTCTTGTGATGGGCTAGGAATGTCCGACAATTGATTGATGTAATCCAAAGGGTCGAGATCGGTGTTCCCGAGAGGGTTGATACTACCTTCACCTTCTCTTTGCCTCTCTCGTTCATCTGAGGAATCCGTTGGTGGGTGAGGTCTTTTGCCTTCCACCATAAACCTTGTAGTTCTACCCTCGGTCAATGACACCATAACTTTGTTGCAAAAGCTATGATCATAGGAGAACGGAGAAGAATCTAAAAGCAAAGATGAACCTTGCAAGACAGGTTAGGAGCATTGCGTATGGGAGCACCATTTTGTCCATGCTTTTTACACTCGCCATTCTCTTAATCATGTAATATGCAAGGTTGAAGCGAGTCTCGGTCACAAGGCAATAGATCATGAAACTTAGGCACGCATTGGGGTGATCCTTGTTCCCTCCTAAGCACAACACATTCTCCCTCACCACAACTTCCCATTTCCTATACAATGCGTACATCTCGGAGAGCTCCATTTGGAAAGGATCCCTATAGATCACTTTCGAATTTCTAGTGACCCTCGATGGGGATGCCTTTGTATGAACACGTTATCCTCACCGTGGTTGCTTCGGGATTCTCATGTGGTAGATTTCATGATGATCAACCATATCGTATCTCGCCAAAGACCACTCATTGGAAAACATGAAAACTCCTTGATATGGAACCCGTAGTATTCTTCCAAACTCCACAAGCGAAAGGGTGTACTCATGCTCATTTATGATGAAGACAATTGAGATGGTCCCATCATCATTTCTAACTATCCTCATTGTTTTGTAGAACTCGAGTACGAACACCGGGCAAATTTGTTCGCTTATGTCCAATAAACAATCAAAGCCAATGGTCTCAAAAACTTGTCGGATGTCGGTGTTGGCAAGAAATGACGGTTCTACTACACCACCTTCATGAAAAGTCTCTTTTCGAGCAACTTGAAAGCTTTCCTATCTTCCGGCTAAGTCCATCCTTTCTATGGCACATTAGGATGTAGTGGGTGTATCTTGATAGTCTTGTTGTCGGTTACTTGGCATGATTGTTCCTATACAACACAACCACAATGTGGTGTTAATTGTGAATAGTAGCCTAAAGGGTTTGATCACAATTTTGCTCAAATCATCTTTATTGAATTCAAGAAATGAGTTTAATTTGTATTAACAATGTTAATTCTTAGATTTAGATTATCTTAGAAAACAACGTGGTAACAAATTATGACAAACCCATTTGAACCCAACTTCTAAAGATGAAAATTGTAATCCTAGAAATCAAGGAATTAAATTAACAATGTAGTGAAGTACTTACACAAGAGATTGTTTTTCTTGAAGGAAATGATCAAATTGCTCATGTGAACAAAGAATTGGGTTTTGTTCAGAATCTTTGAAGGGAAAGTGATAGTGGAACATCCACAAGGATCATTTCTAACTTATGTCAGTCTTCTCGCTTGCACGGATCCCACGAATCCCTCTCATTAGGGATCCGCCTAGTTCAAACTTAGGATCCGCATGACAAAGAAAAATTCAAATTTTAAGCATTCCTTGATAACTTTGATTTAGGGTTCTAAAATGCCTAGAGTTTGATGTTTAAGCTCAGTAATTTGTGGTTTGGGGTTTTGACGGTTTAATACTAATCCTATAAAACTAGAAGGGGGTTGAATAGTTTTACCAATTAAAACTTCGTTTTAAAATATTTAGATCGACTTATGTCAATCTATTTAGATGTGTATGTTGGACGTTGATAGATAGATATATAAAAGTGTAATGAAAGATAAAGAGTAAGAAGCACATAACCACGACATGAGTATTTATAGTGGTTCGGCTACAAGGACACCTTCCTTGCCCTACTCCACTCCCCGAGTCACCTACTCGAGAGTTCGTAATCACTACACGACACCAACTCCTTATGGCGGAGAAGCCTTCACAACGTCGCCTACTCTTTTTCCGATACTAGGCTAACCACCGGGTTCTTTTCACCAAGGTGAACCACACCTACCACAACGTCGCCTACCCTTTATCCGGTACTAGGCTAAGTACCGAGTTCCATTACAATGGAGGAACTACTACCCAACACTACACAACACCTAATCCCAAAGGAGACCCACTCCTTATTACAACACCATCAAGGATATCAATATCCTTGGAAATAAACTATCACAATTTGTATAACGATACACCTCATCGATTATACGACCTTGGCATCCTTCACTAATGCCACTTGATTTGACTCATTGACATCTTTCACTAATTCCCTTGACACGATCGCTTGGCACCTTTCACTAATACCTTCGTTTTGACTCCTTTAGCATTCTCCACTAATGCTTTTGACACGGACGTTAAGCACCTTTCACTAATGCTTTCGTCTTGACTCTTTCGGCATCCTTCACTAATTCCTTGGACACAACACTTCTATGGAGGAAGAAAGAAGTATCAACAAGAGAACCTCAGTAGTCTTGATGATGACGAAGCATGGCAACTCATGGACTTGAGCTTGCTCGACTTCAAGAAGTGGTGATCTCGCCTTTAAGAGGAACCTAGAGAATCACACAATAACAAAAGACAAACTACATAGAAAGATCCCTTAGGATCAGTAGTTAGAGAGTTACAATACTTGGGAAAGTATGTGTGGGAGTGGCAACCCAAAAGGAAGAAATGGCTCACTATTTATAGAGGAAAAACAACTCTCGTTCCACGGATCCCACGGATCCCTCCCTTGAGGATCCGTCTAGTGTAACTCGGGGATCCGTGGGACGCTCCTCTTTGCCCATGGGTTTTTTGGTTATGGGTCATGGGTCATGGGTTATGGGTTGGTCCATGGGTATTTCCTTAGATACAATGTATCTAATAGATGCAATGCATCTAGTCAAATGGATATGGGTCAATACCATGGGTTATGGATATGCTCCATGGGTTGTAGTTTTTACCCATTATAATACATACTAGTTATGTATATATTTGCCCAATATGTAAACACTAGTTGTTGTACATATGTATTATTAAATCATAAAATCACTTATACTTGTTTTAGTGTTTTATGTGAAAACGTAAGTGTGTTAGAAAACTATTGGCTCAAACCATTTACGTATTTTATTTGTTTCGTTAAAATGATTTTACGTTTGTTATCGACAAAACATTAGAAGATCGTAAAATATAAATAAACGTTTTTACGGCTTATTTGTATTAACAATCTCCCCCTTTTTGTTGATGACAAAACATAAAATTATTTTAAGGAAAAACTAAAATTCGTAAAAGTTCGAATTGAGTTTTACTCTCTTCTCCCCTTTTGTCGAAACAAAAGAGCGTCGAAAAGAAACTAACACAATGTTTTAAGAAAACATGTAAAAGAGAAAAGATATAGAGAGCAAGTTGCGGAAGAGTTCTCGTCTTAACTCCCCCTTGACGAGTCCATCCCTTTGTGAGGGCGTCAAGTAAATAAAAACTATTAAGCTAATGCATTGCAACTATGTTTGCAAGTGGTTTCGTCTTAGTGACGATAATGCTCCCCCTTGAAGATTGCAACTTTGCAATGGGATGTAACGAAATGTAATCCATATGAGGATTATATTGCAAATGGTTTTGCAATGTATAGTTTGACACAAAGCTCCCCTAGCTTAGGGTGTCAAAGTCTTCATGTGTATTTTGAAAATCTACAAAACAAAGGTTAGAAAACAAGTATATAGTGCATAATTTCCTGCAAATAAGACTCAAGTTAGTAGAAAATTGGTCTTCAGTTGCACGGATCCCACGGTTCCCTCCTTGGAGGATCCGTCTAGGCAAAGTTCGAGGATCCGTCTATCGATGACGATTTCAAGAATGGTGATATAACAAATAATGTTAACATCAAAGTGAGATATGTATTCAAGCAACAAACATATACTCAAAGCAATATGGCAAATAAACTATCATTCAATAAAACATAAGATATAATCAATAAATCTCTAAAACTAAGAGAATGACTTAACCATGTAATACATATTCTACTAATACTAATAAGTGACTTAAAAGCTTAAGAAGCAACAATGTACTTGACTCTAAGGATGAGTAGACTTGTTGATTTGGTCCAATCTTTCAAGAAGATGATTAAACATGAAATGCAAATAATTTCGTACTTCTTGAACAAGTCCTTGGGTGATTAGACAATTTGAGCAATTGTTGTCTTGATTGGGAACCGGAGGAAATTGGATGTTTTGAGGAGGCTCTACAAATGATGGTGGAGTTTCATTGAGAGATGTAGGATGAGGTTCTACTAAAAATGAGGGTGGTGGTAATGGAAATTCCTCCATATGATCAAGTCCTTGGTGGTTCCTTGTTTCCAATGATGGACTAGTTGGTGTTGTAGGTGGTTCCCTATTTAACGAGAAAGTTGGTGAGTGGGAAGTTCTCGGTGGTGAATGCTCTAATGAATAGAGATTTGGGTGAGAGAGAGGCTCGGTGAAAGAGTGTAGTCCATGCTCTATGAATGAAGGCTTAGACGGCTTGCTAGAACTAGCTATGTTTGGTTTAGAGCTAGATGAACCCTTTTCTAGCCCAAAAGGTTTAATGCTAATTCTTGCGGTTTTCTTAGCAATTGTTGAATGGGTTTGTTGAGGTGGGATTCTAGCATTATTATCTCTTACGGGAGATGATTCGGTGGATGAAATCTCATGAATCATATAACCATTCCTTTTGGATGAACCTTTGGTTGAAGAGTTGTTGCTAAGTGCTTTAGTCATGGTGATGGTGAGGATGCAATATGAGCTTCTAACTACTGATTTTTGAGTACTAGGTAAGAGTGATGACTTAGCCTCAAGAGTGTTTGGTTTATAAAGGATGAATTTGAATTAAGAAATTAAATTCATGACCACTAAGGGGATTAAGCATGCACTAAGGTTAGTTAAGATATTGTTCAGCTCTAGGAAAACATTAAATGGTGGCTAAAAGTGTTTAGATTACCAAAGGTGGCTAAAATTTGAAGAGAAAAGCTGATTAAGGTCTTTCTGTAGACACGGATCCCACGGATCCCTCTCACCAGGGATCCGTCTGGTTATAAACCAGGGATCCGTCTGTCAGACAGATATGTGATGAAATGATTATGCTTTTTGTAGGGTCTAGTACCTATGAATCTTGAGGATTTGACTTTCCTTTGATTTCTTGAGTGGTGGATATCTTAAATGCTCAACCATAAGGAGTGAGGATGTTTAATGATGGTTTTGGGTAGGAAAGTGGACTTTAGATAGTCTAACTAAGTGCTTGAGAAGGATACCATTTGATTTGAAATGGGAAAATGGTGATACTTAGTCTTAGAAATCGATGATGACTCAAGAGAAATTTGAGAAAATCCTAAAAATAAAGAAAAATAAAAAGCTAGTTTTAGACCTATTTTGAGGTAAGAGTGACTAAAATCAATTTGCTAAAATTGATAGAAATATCAAACTAAGTGTTATGAGATGTGAGGAATAATGTGTGAGTGTTGGAGCGGAAAAATGGTGGATATTGGTGAGTTTGAAAATCAAAAGTACTTTGGATTTGTTCCTAAGTTATCTACGGATGAATGTGAGACCTACTATGCTTGAGGAAGCCTTAAGTAGTGTTAAAGAATCATGTTTAGCCATCATGATGTGATTGGGGATAACTTGGGTGTATGGTGATCATGTCGACGATAACTATCTTCCGGATCCCACGGTTCCCTCTTGGGAGGATCCGCTAGTTATAATACTGGGATCCACCTACTACAGATCAGAAGGCTTTCAGCAAATGTGCAATTCTTGCACTCTTAGCAAATGCTTCTCCTAGTTGTTTCTACAAAGAATAAATGCAAGAACACATTAAGTATAACGCATAGCAAGTGTGGGGGAACTAAAGGTAGCTAAAGATGAGTGACGACGACTACTTGAATGATTTCAAAAAGTCATAAAATCTCATCCTACATGTTCCTAAGTTAAGATTGTTCAATGCCAAGTTATGGCAATACCTACATACTACATCCTACTCTACATAAGTATTGTTTAGATGTTACAACCCATTGTTTCAAATTGTTTTCACAAATTAAGGTCCTATGACCTTACCTTACTTCCCCATCTCCTTCCACATCACTCTCCGTCTTCATCCTCCTCTCCACTCGTCATCACACCATCTCTACTTCTTTTTCTTCAAGAAGTTGGCGAAGAACTTGACGATCCCTTTGGTTTGTTGCCATTCTTATGATGGGCTAGGAATGTCCGACAATTGATTGATGCAATCCAAAGAGTCGAGATCGGTGTTCCCGAGAGGGTTGCTACTACCTTCACCTTCTCTTTGCCTCTCCCGTTCATCCGAGGAATCCGTGGGTAGGTGAGGTCTTTTGCCTTCCACCATAAACCTTGTAGTTCTACCCTCGGTCAATGACACCATAACTTTGTTGCAAAAGCTATGATCGTAGGAGTACGAAGAAGGATCTAAAGCAAAGATGAACCTTGCAAGACGGGTTAGGAGCATTACGTACGGGAGCACCATTTTGTCCATGCTTTTTACACTCGCCATTCTCTTAATCATGTAAAATGCAAGGTTGAAGCGAGTCTCGGTCACAAGGAAATAGATCATGAAACTTAGACACACATTGGGATGATCCTTGTTCCCTCCTAAGCACAACACATTCTCCCTCACCACAACTTCCCATTTCCTATACAATGCGTACATCTCGGAGAGCTCCATTTGGAAAGGATCCCTATATATCACTTTCGAATTTCTAGTGACCCTCGATGGGGATGCCCTTTGCATGAACACGGTATCCCTCACCGTGGTTGCTTCGGGATTCTCATGTGGTAGATTTCATGATGATCAACCATATCGTGTATCTCCGCCAAAGACCACTCATTGGAAAACATGCAAACTCCTTGATATGGAACCCGTAGTATTCTTCCAAACTCCACAAGCGAAAGGGTGTACTCATGCTCATTTATGATGAAGACAATTGAGATGGTCCCATCATCATTTCTAACTATCCTCATTGTTTTGTAGAACTCGAGTACGAACACCGGGCAAATTTGTTCGTTTATGTCCAATAAACAATCAAAGCCAATGGTCTCAAAAACTTGTCGGATGTCGGTGTTGGCAAGAAATGATGGTTCTACTACACGACCTTCATGAAAAAGTCTCTTTTCGAGCAACTTGAAAGCTTTCCTATCTTCCGGGCTAAGTCCATCCTTTCTATGGTACATTGGGATGTAGTGGGCGGTATCTTGATAGTCTTGTTGTCGGTTACTTGGCATGATTGTTCCTATACAACACAACCACAATGTGGTGTTAATTGTGAATAGTAGCCTAAAGGGTTTGATCACAATTTTGCTCAAATCATCTTTATTGAATTCAAGAAATGAGTTTAATTTGTATTAACAATGTTAATTCTTTGATTTAGATTATCTTAGAAAACAATGTGGTAACAAATTATGACAAACCCATTTGAACCCAACTTCTAAAGATGAAAAATTGTAATCCTAGAAATCAAGGAATTAAATTAACAATGTAGTGAAGATTATACTTACACAAGAGATTGTTATGCTTGAAGGAAATGATCAAATTGCTCCTGTGAGCAATGAATGGGTTTTGTTCATGAGTCTTTGAAGGAAAGTGATAGTGGAACTTCCACAATGATCATTTCTAACTTATGTTGTCTTCATTGCACGGATCCCACGGATCCTCTCATTAGGGATCCGGCTAGTTCAAACTCGTAGGATCCGCATGACAAAAAAAATTCAACTTTAAGCATTCCTTGATAACTTTGGTTTGGGAGTTCTAAAATGCCTAGAGTTTGATGTTTAAGCTCTATAACTTGTGGTTTGGGGTTTTGACGGTTTAATACTAATCCTATTTGACGGATTCCCTTTTATGAATTAGTCACAATTCTTGGGAGGTTTTCAAAGATTATGATAAAATCCCATTTTATCATAATATAAGAAATTTCACATGGATATTCATTGACATAGATGAAGTGTCAATAATCCTTTTGTGATGAATAATGATTGAGGCTATCGAATAACCGAGATATCATTATTACTGATTTGTAGTGTAGTCTATATAAATCAATCGAAGAATACTATTCTTGATGATGATTTTAATATAGATAACTACTTAAGTAATTACTAATAAAGATTAATCATACAACTAAGACTTTAATAATAATAGCAAAATGTAAATTATTAACGATCATACCTTTGCTAAATATTCTTTTAAGGAAAGAAATATTTAGATAAATTCTTTGTGATCTTCTTAGAATCTCCGGATCCATGTGTGAGGAAAACAATGCTAAATATTCTTTTTACGAAAAGAAATATTTAGATAGTTTCTTCATGATCTTCTTGGTATGCCCAAATCCAAGTATGGAGAATTCTTAACAAGGAAAATATTAGAACGTTCTATCATTGTCCAACATTAAACACTATAATGATTTTTAAAACATGACTTAAAGAATCCTTCTTTGTAGTTTTCAAACATACACGGATCGTATCAAGTTTTTAAAGTACAACATACTCTAAGAAACTTGGTAACGAAGCTCTGATGCCAATTGTGGAAAACTAGAAGGGGGTTGAATAGTTTTACCAATTAAAACTTCGTTTTAAAATATTTAGATCGACTTATGTCAATCTATTTAGATGTGTATGTTGGACGTTGATAGATAGATATATAAAAGTGTAATGAAAGATAAAGAGTAAGAAGCACATAACCACGACACGAGTATTTATAGTGGTTCGGCTACAAGGACACCTTCCTTGCCCTACTCCACTCCCCGAGTCACCTACTCGAGAGTTCGTAATCACTACACGACACCAACTCCTTATGGCGGAGAAGCCTTCACAACGTCGCCTACTCTTTTTCCGGTACTAGGCTAACCACCGGTTCTTTCACCAAGGTGAACCACACCTACCACAACGTCGCCTACCCTTTATCCGGTACTAGGCTAAGTACCGAGTTCCATTACAATGGAGGAACTACTACCCAACACTACACAACACCTAATCCCAAAGGAGACCCACTCCTTATTACAACACCATCAAGGATATCAACATCCTTGGAAACAAACTATCACTATTTGTATAACGATGCACCTCATCGATTATACGACCTTGGCATCCTTCACTAATGCCACTTGATTTGACTCCTAGGCATCTTTCACTAATGCCCTTGACACGAACGCTTGGCACCTTTCACTAATGCCTTCGTCTTGACTCCTTTAACATTCTTCACTAATGCTTTTGACACGGACGTTAAGCACCTTTCACTAATGCTTTCGTCTTGACTCTTTCGGCATCCTTCACTAATGCCTTGGACACAACACTTCTATGGAGGAAGAAAGAAGTATCAACAAGAGAACCTCAATAGTCTTGATGATGACGAAGCATGGCAACTCATGGACTTGAGCTTGCTCGACTTCAAGAAGTGGTGATCTCGCCTTTAAGAGGAACCTAGAGAATCACACAATAACAAAAGACAAACTACATAGAAAGATCCCTTAGGATCAGTAGTTAGAGAGTTACAATACTTGGGAAAGTATGTGTGGGAGTGGCAACCTAAAAGGAAGAAGTGGCTCACTATTTATAGAGGAAAAACAACTACTGTTCCACGGATCCCACGGATCCCTCCCTTAAGGGATCCGTCTAGTGTAACCTCAGGGATCCGTGGGACGCTCCTCTTTGCCCATGGGTTTTTGGTTATGGGTCATGGGTTATGGGTTGGTCCATGGGTATTTCCTTAGATACAATGTATCTAATAGATGCAATGCATCTAGTCAAATGGATATGGGTCAATACCATGGGTTATGGATATGCTCCATGGGTTGTAGTTTTTACCCATTATAATACATACTAGTTATGTATATATTTGCCCAATATGTAAACACTAGTTGTTGTACATATGTATTATTAAATCATAAAATCACTTATACTTGTTTTAGTGTTTTATGTGAAAACGTAAGTGTGTTAGAAAACTATTGGCTCAAACCATTTACGTATTTTATTTGTTTCGTTAAAATGATTTTACGTTTGTTATCGACAAAACATTAGAAGATCGTAAAATGTAAATAAACGTTTTTACGGCTTATTTGTATTAACAATTTTCATTCTCCATACCACTCACAAGAGGTTGGTTTAGATTCATTCAATGTAATCATTCTACCCTACAATGAAACATATATCGATTGTGATTCTGAAACTTATACCAAATGCACCCTAATCCTATTACTCTCAAACCAAACACCCTTTATAGTTGTTTCTTTAAAGGGACTGGTGGTGACCGGGTCATCGTCCACATTAGCGCCACCTCATCATTCTCTCTCCTCTTACTTATCCTCACTCCCTTCTCCTTTAATACCCATTTTTTATTTAATTAAATACTTTATATTTATAAACTAAAAACGTAAATGTGAACGTAAACGTATGAAATAAAAAATGTAAGCGTACGAAATTAAAAACTTTTATTCAAAAATTAAAAATATTACCTAAATTAAAAACGTAAACATACGAAATTAAAAACAATACATAGATAAATAAATAGCGTAAACTAAAATTAAACAATACGAGACAAGTGTTCGACCAAATCGGCACGGAGGTTTTGATGCGCTTGTGACGATCTAATGTACCTCATAACTTATCGCACTTGTTCATCGGATCGTATGAGATCGTCCGGTTGATCTTCTTCCGAGAACCATTTGAGAGATATCGCCTTTTTTGTCTTTTTGAACCATATTATGTAATATGATGCATGTATACATCATATTCATTATTCGGTCTTATGTCATCCTTCGTGTTGTTAAACCCGGATCGGGTTTTTAAACGGGGATGACCAAGATGAATTGATCAGGTCTAAATGTGTTTGACTAAGAGGGTGGTTGGTGAATGTATGAGTATGGAAAGTAGAGCATACATGTTATAACTCCAATACGACATATTAGAGATTATGAATATGGTGTATTGAGATAGGTCTGGATATGGTGTATTCGGATTATAAATATGGTGTATTGAGATAGGTTTGGATATGGTGTATTCAGAATTGTGAATATGGTGTATTGAGATAGGTTTGGATATGGTGTATTCAGAATTATGAATATGGTGTATTAAGATATGTTTTGGATACGGTGTACTCAGAATTGTGAATATGGTGTATTGGTGGGTTTGCATGAATACGGCGTATCCAATATATGGATACGGCGTATCCAATATATGCAGATGCAACACCCCCCGAGATCATAATGACAACGAAAGACTAATCGGGGTGTTACTCGAATGGAGATCATAGTCAAAATCATAGAAAACGACTCGAAAGAGACGTTTTATTAAAACTAGTTATCATTCATCGAAAACTCATAGTTGTTACAAAACATTCCAAATTGTTCAAGTGTTTTCCCAAAATAAAGAGCATGAGTTTGAAAGAAATGACAACTTTATGTTTACACCACAGAAAGGTCTTGGTATGCCCCACTCCGTGCCTTGGACATAATCTTCACTGATTACTTGAGATAACATGCTTAAAAGGTCAACAATAATGTTGAGTGAAATTCATAGGTTTAATTAACAGTTGAACACAAGAATATGAGCATGATAATTGTAAACTAACAATATCATAAAGAAAATCACAAATTATTATGCGCTAAGCTCATGCAACCAAGACTTAACTGCATATACCAAATACTGGTGTACGTAAGTTTGCCCCAAAGGAGGTAATAGCCAATTACCTAATGCAATTCAAATATGATGCGCCTCGGTTATTTCCTATAACCAAGACGGGGTCGTTACTCCCCATAGTACTATTCACGATATATGCGTTCACTCGCGGTGACTAATGGTTCATGATACAGGGGACTTATGGCTAAATACTTAGGCAATACCAATAATCAAGAAGCGAACATTTATGAAAAACCTTGTGTTCTAGTTTAGAGCATGTATCTCCCTCGCGGGGTTTGCCAATAAAAGTAAAAGCAAGGCTATGAACTCACCTTGATGATAATGAACAAGCACAAATAGATCAAGCACAATGTAGCGGAGGTTCCAAACCGAAACCTAAAAATGATGAGATGGCGAGTATCATAATATGATAAACATTTTGGTTTGCGATCAAAATAATAGAGCATTGAATATTCTTATTCAATAGATCATTTAATTGTCCAATTCAATATGGTGTGTGCGTGCTTAACGTTTTAAGGTAATTTACGTGCTACATTGTCTTAATTTGATATTTATTAATGATCCTCACTTACGCATAAGTGAAATGTTCCCCCGTTGTGATATGGTAAAAATGATGGTGTTGTTGAGTATTTTAGTTCGTTTAGATCTCACGTGCGTTTTATCGATTATATATATAATTATAATCTTATAATCTATACATATATATGAGACTACATATGCCACATCATTAATGCTGACTAGGCATTTTAATGTTGACATGGCGCATCATTTGATGAGGTGGAAATGGTGACTAGGCACAGTATTCGTGTACACAATAAAAAAAATTGGTATCCAGCGAGGTTCGAACCAGGGTTTGGTCATCCACATACATGCACCTCAACCAATGGAACAATCCACATTTTATGCTTCATATTGCATTCCCAAAATGATACTCAACACAAACATTTACCATCACCCTTATCTCAAACAACCGGAACAAACTCCCTACTCAAATCACATAACGTATTTCCTAAACAAAACCCTATATTCCCTCAATCATATTTAATTCCTTTATCATTCACTGCTAAGAATCCTCCTCAATCAAATTCAAGATCGTGCATTATCTCAACACACTTCACTCGACATTTCCAATGTATCACACATGGATCGATTATTGAATTTAATTTTCCGACGACCTAATTGACGGCAATTATGTCCCGGCCAACCTGGATACTTTTAATGATAAATTGTATCAATTACAGGTTATTAACCTTTTTTGGTTATTTTTGTGCCAATTACATGTTTTTATTTTAACGTGCATAATGATAATGTTCATGTTTTTGCTTTTGTTTATCATTTTTTTCCAGCCTTGATGATGTTCATGTTTTTTATTTGATCTTATTAGTATTGTTAACCTTGTGGAAGATGATAAACCTAAGAAAATTAATAAATTTGTTTACCCATTATGAAAGATGATAAATAGCTGAAAAATTGGTCATTTTTCACCAATATGACGCGAACACATCTGGGTATTTCTATTTTTTTATGATTTGTAATTACCAACTAAGTGGATCTCTTATAGATTGATGGGTTTCATTTTGATCTTTGTTTTTTTGTAGCCTTTTTAAATCACATATGAGAGCAGTCAAGCTGTAGTAAGTAGTAGTTGTGATGCCCCACATCTTCGCTACTACTCATCTTTCATGATTGTTGTGTTTATTTTTCGTCATTGTGAAGATTCATTCATTCTTTCTCATGTTGGTAGCAATACTTTAATATGTTATTTTTTTGTAGTGTTCAAATCATTGGTTATATATTAGAACTTATTACATTTGCAATTTCATCAGAGAGTTAACAAGCATTTAAGGTAATATGTTACATGTTCATATATGTTGTTGTTTTACGTCGAGATATGAACCTTAACATTTTTTGGAAATTTTTTATGTTGTGGTTTTAGATTTTTTGTTAGAAGAAGATGGCTACAAATGGAAATAGTGGAAATAGCTATGCTACTACAAAGCCACCACCGAATTTGTCTCCTTTGCGTAATGCAAAGTTTTACTAGGTATAAATTTATAGCTGAAATATATTTAGCCTTTGAAGATATTAGTTGCATTATATGTATTTATTGTTAGGCCAACATGAGAATATTGCTTACTGGAGGAGCTGGTTTCATCCGGTCTCACTTGGTGGATAGATTGATGCAAAATGAAAAGAACGAGGTGCATTTTCCTTTAACACCTTTTAGTTACATTGTGTTGTTTGAGTACTAATATATTCTACTCATGTGATAGTTGTGGATAATTACTTTACGGGATCAAAGGATAACCTTAGACAATGGATTAGTCACCCAAGATTTGAGCTTATTCGTCATGGTAGGTCTTCTGAGTTTGCAATTGTTAACATGTGTTACAATAATCCCGGTTTTTAATTTTAATCCTTTTCTTTATATAATACAGATGTTACACAACCTCTGTTGGTTGAATTTGATCAAATATATCATCTTGCTTGTCCCGCTTCCCCAATATTTTACAAATATAACGCTGTGAAGGTATGCCGTTTTTATTTTCATTTTTATGGGCATTGTGGGGCCGCTTCCGCATTAAAACATTGACACTGATTTATGGATGTATGCACATTTCAACATACCATAAAGACCAATGTGATGGTAACATTGAACATGCTGGGACTTGCTAAGCGAGTTGGAGCAAGGTCAGAAACTTCTTTTTAGTATTTGTGGTCTTACTATAATTTGGAACGAATTTTAAATTATGGCTGCTACGCATATAGGATATTGTTAACATCGACTTCAGAGGTTTATGGAGATCCTCTAGTACATCCTCAGGATGAGAGCTATTGGGGAAATGTCAATCCCATTGGTAAAGCTCAATGCAGTTTAAACTTTTATTATCTAATAACGTACTTTAACTGCTATTAGAACCATTTGATGATGACATATGTATGTTACCTTGTGTATATTTTAAGAGTTAGGAGTTGTTATGATGAAGGAAAGCGAGTAGTTGAGACTTTGATGTTTGACTATCATAGACATCATGGAATAGGTGAACATACATTATCACACCTATGATAACTTTGTTGTGTACCTAAGTGGAAAATGCACTTTAATTCGGGTTATTGCAACAAAATAAGGATTGTTAGGATATTCAATACATATGGACCAAGAATGAACATTGACGATGGCCGTGTTGTCAGCAATTTCATAGCTCAAGCAATCAGGTAACATGCTATACTTACCCTGGTAGCTTTTGTATCACCCACTTCATCCAGTTTGCCAATTGTCTAACAAATCAGCTATTGTGCTTGAATGCCCGAACCAGCCTTTGACTGTTCAATCACCTGGAACTCATACTAGGAGCTTCTGTTACGTCTATGATATGGTAAGTTATAACTTTAACATCATTATTGATATTGATATTTCCAGCAATGTAACCGTTTCTTGATGGCCTTGGTTCTTGTGTGCCAGTCTCCAACGATATATTATGGTGTCTTAGTGTCTTACATTCTTTTCATGCTATCAGGTTGATGGTCTTATTCGACTTATGGAGGGAAGCAATACAGGGCAAATCAACATTGGAAATCCAGGTTATTTCTATGATATAAAAGGCTCGACACTTGTATGTGGTTTCTATTCATTTTTATTAACGCCACCTTATCCTTTTGATGGTCAGGTGAATTCACCATGATTGAACTTGCCGAGACTGTGAAAGAGGTTTGTTACTAACTTTTTCTTATTACTCCTTTAGTGCAACAAATTTCATATTCATACGTCACATAAAAGTTAATTAACCAATTGTATCACTAGCGTTTTCCTTAGTGTACAATAGCGTTTTTAGCACCTATTCATAGTCAATTGGTAGCTTTTAATCACCAATTGTATCACTATCATACTTATATTAGATTTAAATTAACACGTGATTGGGCTTTTGCAGCTGACCAACCCAAGTGTGGAAATCCGGCATGTGGATAACACACCTAACGATGCTCGACAAAGATAGCCAGTGATCACTAAGGCTAATGAGTTACTAGGTTGGGAGCCAAAAATCAAGTTGCATGACGGCCTTCCCCTTATGGAAGTGGATTTCCAACAGAGACTCGGAATCACCATAAAGACATAATAAGAGCTGCCTTAATGAACAATTTTCACGCACAAGCCAGTAAATCAAGTGTTTTTAAGAGGTGACGCCTTCAGCTGAGTATGCATTTTCTTCAATGTTTAATGTTTTGAGTTGTTCATCATATGTAACACCCATATATCCATCTGGGAATAAACTATTGAAAGCTTCATCATTATGCTATAAAATGCAGGTGTTCAGGTTATGAGTTAAATTTGTAAACATCAGTTGATCAATTAATGGGCTAGGCAACACGTCAAAATTAACTTCTAAACATGCTATACGGCTGAAAAGAATCCTTCTTTATAACATTTGTTATGTATTGAAACGGAGTTAATTAACTTCTAAACATGCTGTAATTTTTCTCTATATTATGGTTAAACCATTAAATAAACAAGGTTTTAATGAAAAACAAGGTTTTAATGATGATTTTGATAGATCATGACATTTATTGAATTTTTCTTTGACTTTGAATGCTTTGATAGTGAGTGCCCATAGGCCTACTGTAACAACCCCAATTCTTGATATGCAGCGGAATTCAAACTGGGTATTACTTGATGGCACAACAGTCATAATAATAGAAAACAATCTCTAAAAGAGTCGTTTTAAAAAGGCTTTATCATTCAAATATATCATAGTTTACAAAATAGGTCCCAGTTGGTTCCATTGATTACAAAACACATCAATATAAAGTTTTTGATGTTTTGTGAATAATAAATTATTTATATATAGCCTTCTTGATCTTGTCCTTCCCCTTCCATGCCAGCTTCCGACAATATGGACCTGAAATACATGCTTAAAACTGTCAACACAAAGGTTGAGTGAAATTCATAGAGTTTGTTTGATGATTGAACACATTATGTTGGTAGTGTGAGTCAATTTGACTCACACCAAGGTTTTGAAAGCAAAACAGATATTATTGCACTAAGCTCATGACACCGAAAACGTTAACATCTTGTCAATAGAAATTGATATAATAGTAACAGTTGCCCTAATAGGTAATTTGTCAATAAACCTATAGATGTTCAAATATAGTGCGTTTGTTTGCCTACCCGGTCAACACAAACGGGATTCGTCAATCCCAATAGGCCTATCCACAATATTCGCGTTCACTCGCAAGTGATTAATGGTTCATGATAATAGGGACTTAAGATTGGCAATAGTGGTACTTAGTGCAAATAATACATTCAGATAAGCATACAGTTTGAAAGCAATGTGTTCGATTTAAAATAAAGCATGTATCTCCCCCAAGAGTTTGTAAAACAATTAAGTAATAAAAGTGGGGCTATGAACTCACCGAGAGTTGATGATGTTAAGTACTAACGGATGTGATGGATAAGTCGGAAGACTTCTACGTGCAACCTAAAAATGAAATGTTGCGACTTAAGTTTGGAATAATGTTTAAGGAAACATAAACCATCCTATATATATTCCTATGTTGATCATGATGTAGTAAATTATCATATGATGTTTATAGAAAGATATTTAATATGTGAAACGTATTTAGTTTATAGATATCGTACTACCGTTTGGGCCATCATAATTCGGAGGTCATGCGAGAACGTTCGAGGAGCTAGGACACTTTAAATCGTAAATCCAAGAACTCGTCGATCGTTTTACTCAAATGAAACCCTCACATGAAGCTCCCTACTATTATAGCACTTAGTAAATACAACATATGTTTTGATTGAAGATTTTTATAACATAAAGTTTATCATGTTTTAATAAGTATCTAGTTTTTACAAGTTCTCGTCGTTTCATAAATATAATTACCATAGTTAACGGTCTTGGGCAAACAAGCCTTGAGGCTTTAGCCATGGCCTTGCCGTGACTTTAGTCTTGACTACCATGGTCTTGAGACTTAGCTTTGACCTTAGTCGTAGCCGTGGTCTTGGCTTATGGCCATTAGGCCTCTTGGTTTGCTTTTAGTTGTGACAAGAGTATAGTTATGAGACTAAATATAGGGCAGTTTCTGTTTTTGAAAGATTATGGCCTGTTTAAGCGTTTTCAAGGTCCGAGCTTCTATGATTCAAAGGAAAACGTCGTTCGGACAACTTTCGTGTTTTAACTTTTGATGATTTGGACCGAAGTACCACTTTTAAAAGCGTAACCAAAAGCGGCTTCACATGGCGCTTTTGGCGTTTAGGTTTCGCTAACTTCTTTTGCCTATAACTTTTGACTCGTTTGTCCGTTTTGGGTGATTCAAATTGCTATGTTTACCTTTTTATCTTTTCTACCATATTATGTAAGTTAGAAAGTCCATATGTTACTGATTTTAATGGTCTCACATGTAGAATATGACTAGTTTACTAGTTTGTTACTTTTATGATAATATGTGAATTAAAACAAGTGATTGAGTATATGTACATCATGAATCAACATAGTAACTATATATATAGCATGAAATAGTTAAGATTATGAATAATAAAGATGAGATGATGGTGGTGATAAGTTGCTTACAACTTTTGGCTTTCAATAAGAAAGGAGTAACTTAGTAAGGATAGGACTTTGATTGATCGCTTAAGACTTCGGATTGAGCTAGATTTCCACACCTTGGCACCCTTTCAAACTTGAATAGTTGGTGATGAAGTACTAAGTGACTTGAGTGGATTTAAACTCAAGAAGATCACTTAAACTTGCTAGAGATTTGATGTAGTAGCTTGATCTTTGGAACTTCCTTGCATAAACTTGGAGTTTATAGATCAAATGATGGAAGATGTGAATGTTTTAGGGTATGAACGACCAAAATCAGTATGTGAGGGAGTTTATGATGTATTTCACTTCCTATTTATAGGAGGATAAGTTTGGTTAACCATATATTGGGTTAAATATTAACCATGGTTAGGTTAGGACACTTGTAATGATCAAATGAACCTTGGTTAGGATTAAGCCACATGAATGGTGACTCCCCAAAGAGGCGGTCACAATGCATGACAAGGCTTAGATGATAAGCCTTGGTCTTATCTTGAGTTTAGAGTAAGTTTTGGTTCCGTTAAATGCCAATCGTAAGTCGTTAAGCCATAAAGCGAAACCGGTATCGTAAAAATACGAAACTTGCGGAATGATGAGACTCATCATTATACTCCATCTAAAAATATAAAATGAGTGATAAGTCTCATTGGGTGCAAAAAGCTGCTTAAAGTCGAAATCGGTCAAAAACGTAATTCGCAGTTTATCGGAAAAGAACGAAATTTCGTGAAACGACCATGAATTTATTTAGAGTAGACTAAAATTAGTCTAAAAGTGATATGAGATGTAAAATGTGGTTTTCATCATACGCTGGATAACTCAACGATTATTTGTGAAGTTTAAAAGTTCTGCGATTTATGCAAAATGTAGAACGTACAAGGTTAATTCCTTTATGGTCAAGGAGGAGGAAATATGTTTGACTTTTCCAAAAATGTAAAAGTGTCAAAAACATATTAGAAACACAAATCTTGAGAATCGTTAAGTCCGGATGTAAGTAGAATTGTTTAAAACGTAAGTTTAGTTTTGTCGTATGAGGTTTATTTGGTAACATAAAAATGAATTTTAAAAATTCTCAAATTAATCATGAGTGATCTAAAAATTAATCTGATGTGAGGAAAATTATCAGAGTTGATTTTCGTTAAGCGCGTGATGTTTAAACGGTGGACCGTCCAAAATGAAACTTTATAACGATGTTTTCTTAATAACTTTTGCGAAGATGATCTAACGATTGTCGAATTCTCAGGATATTACTAAAATAATTTATCTTACGAGAATGTGAAATAAAAATTTTATGGATGAATAGTGAAAATGAATAGTAAATGTGAATAGTAAAAGTGAATAGTAAATTCTCGAAAATGAAAAGTAACCTGAAAATGCGGGTGGTTACAGTCTCCCCGTTGGAGAAATCACATCCTCGTGATTTAATTGTTACTGAGGTGATGCTCCTTCAAAAGGTGAGGGTACTTTCGACGCATTTGGTCTTCTCGTTCCCATGTAAATTCTGGGCCATGTTGGGAGTTCCAGTGAACTTTGACAATTGGTATTCGACTCTGTTTAAGTTGTTTGACCTCTCGGTCCATGATCTCTATAGGTTGTTCAATGAAGTGTAGATCGTTGCTCAGTTTGAGTTCATCGAGTGGAATAACTAACGATTCATCGGATAAACATTTCTTTAGGTTGGATACATGAAAAGTGGGATGTACATTACTGAGTTCCGATGGGAGCTCAAGTTTATACACCACTGGACCAACCCTAGCGAGGATTTTGAATGGACCTATGTATCTTGGGTTTAGTTTTCGGGTTTAAATCGGACACCTTTCCAAGGTGAGACTTTTAGCATAACCTTGTCTCCAACTTGGAATTCCAAGGGTTTGTGTCCGGCATAACTCTTTGTCTATATCTTGCTTTTTGTATTTTCTTGTATGATTTTCTCTGTTGTTTCACGAATGAGTTCTCGACCAATGAGTTGAACATCTCCCACTTTGCCCAACATATGAGACGATCGGCACTTTCGACCGTAAAGTGCTTCAAAGGGTTTGCCTTGATACTCGCGTGATAATTATTATTGTAGGAGAATTCGACCAATGGTAAATGGTTATCCCATCCTTTTCCAAAGTCGATTATACAAGCTCGAAGCATGTCTTCCAGCGTTTGAATGGTTCGTTCACTCGACCATCGGTTTGAGGATGATACTGTACTCATGTCTAGATTTGTTCAAGGCGTCTTGGAGTATTGCCGGAAGTTTGAGGTAAATCTACCATCTCGATCGATATGATAGAGATTGGTGCACCATGTTTTGAGACTATTTCCTTGACGTAAAGTCGAGTCAACTGATCCATTTTGTAAGTCTCTTTGATTGGTATAAAGTGTGCGGACTTTGTGAGACGATCCACGATGACCCAGATGGAGTCATAACCGTTGGATGTCTTTGGGAGTTTAGTGATAAAATCCATTGTGATTCGTTCCCATTTCCATATCGAAATCTCGGGTTGTTGTAATAGACCGGATGGTTTTTGGTGTTCAGCCTTCACTTTGGAACAAGTAAGGCATTTACTGACGTAGGTGGCAATGTCGGCTTTCATGTTTGGCCACCAGTAGAGTAGCTTTAGATCATGATACATCTTATCAGATCCTGGATGTACGGAATATTTAGATTTGTGGGATTCAAGCATGATTAAATCTCGTAGGCCACCATAAAGTGGTAACCAACTTCGTCCTTGGAAGCATAAAGTTCCGTCATAACGGGTTTCAAATTTATTCTGTATCATGTCGTCCAATTTCTCCTTCTCAATGTCTTGTTGTTTCACCGCTTCGGCTTGAGCATTAAGTATTTGAGCATGGAAATTTGAATTGATGGTTAGGACTAAGGCTCGAACTCGTAGAGGTTTAACCCTTTCCTTCCGACTCAGGGCATCTGCTACTACGTTGGCTTTTCCCGGATGATAGCGAATGTCGCAATCATAATCACTCAGCAATTCTAACCATCGTCGTTGCCTCATGTTTAATTCCTTTTGATCGAGAATGTGTTGGAGACTTTTGTGGTCGGTAAACACAGTACATCTAGTACCGTATAGATAGTGTCTCCAGATTTTAAGTGCAAAGACTACTGCTCCTAACTCCAAGTCATGAGTATTGTAGTTTTCTTCATGTTTCTTGAGTTGTCGTGAAGCATAAGCCATGACTTTTTCTCGTTGCATGAGTACGGCTCCTAATCCTTGGTGTGAAGCATCGCAATAGACTACAAAATCTTCGATCCCATCTGGCAATGCTAGAATAGGGGCACTACAAAGTTTTTGTTTTAGGATTTGGAAAGCTTCTTCTTCATCTTCGTTCCAGATGTACTTCTTGTTTTTCTGAGTTAGCTTAGTTAAAGGTTTGGCTATTGAGGAAAATCCCTCAATAAACCTTCGATAGTAACCGGCCAAACCTAGAAATTGTCGAATTTCGTAGGTGTTGTAGGTGTTGGCCAATCCTTGATAGCCTCAATTTTAGCGGGATCAACATGTAGACCCGTGCTATCGATAACATGCCCAAGGAATTGTACTGACTGAATCCAGAATTCACATTTAGAGAATTTTGCGTACAACTTCTCTTTCTTGAGTAAATCTAAAATCGTTCTCAGATGATCCTTATGTTCTTCTTCGCTTTTGGAGTATATGAGAATATCATCAATGAATACTATCATGAACTTGTCCAAGTATGGCTTACACACCCGATTCATGAGATCCATGAATACTGCTGGTGCATTCGTCAAGCCAAATGGCATTACTTGGAACTCGTGATGACCATAGCGAGTTCTAAAGGCTGTTTTTGGCATGTCTTCTTCTTGAACCTTAACTTGATGGTAACCCGATCGAAGGTCTATTTTTGAATAATAGGTCGAACCTTGTAGTTGATCGAATAGATCGTCGATTCTTGGCAAAGGGTATCGGTTCTTTATGGTTAATTTGTTTAGCTCACGATAGTCGATACACATTCGTAACGATCCATCTTTCTTTTTCACGAACAAGACGGGAGCTGCCCAAGGTGAGGAACTAGGTCGGATAAACCCCTTGTCCGAAAGTTCTTGTAGTTGATTTGCCAATTCTTGCATCTCGGATGGTGCCAGTCTATAGGGTGCGCGGGCCACTGGCGCCGCTCCTGGCACTAAATCAATTTGAAACTCTACTTGGCGGGATGGTGGAAGTCCGGGTAAGTCTTCAGGGAAAACTTCAGGAAATTCACGAGCGATAGGAACGTCTTCAAGTTGTTTTTCTTTGGATTCCTTCTCGGTAACATGAGCTAGAAATGCGTAACATCCTTTTTCAATGTACTTCATGGTTTTCATACATGAGATGATGTTTAAGCGAGTTCCACTTTGATCACCACGGATGACCAAAGTTTCATTGTTACAAGGAATGTGAACAACGTTTTTGCCACAGATGATGTTGGCTCGATGTTTTGACAACCAATCCATGCCAATAACAACATCGAAACTTCCAAGTTCGATTGGCATGAGATTGATGCTGAATGGATGATCTAAAAGGTTGAGGGTACAGTTTTGGAGTACAGTATTGGTGTTTACTAAGTTTCCATTGGCTAATTCAATACTATAGTGAGTATCCATAGTGGTTGGTGCAATATTAAGTAAAGGTGCAATTTTGGAAGATATAAAGCTCATATCAGCACCGGAATCGAATAAGACTTTAACAAGATGGTTATTGAGTGAAAACGTACCAGTGACTACGTTCGGGTCTTGTTGAGGTTCACCGTTGCCCATAACATAGGCTCTACCACGAGCACCTCTGCCTTGTTGACCATGGTTTTGAGGGCAATTGTTTCTGTAGTGCCCTTTTTCTCCACACCCGAAGCATGTAGGTTGTGTATTGCTTCCGGTAGCTATAGCCTTGCCCCTACAATCCTTAGCAAGATGTCCCACTTTTTGGCATTTATTGCATTTGCAAGGACCCAAGTGATGGATTTTGCACTGACTACAATATGGGTGGGGTCCAGTATATCCCATGCCTACTGCTGGGGTAGTAGCGGCATAGGTTCTGGCATTTTCTTGCCTTTGATTATGTTGATTGTGATGGGTGATGTTGCGGTTTTGGTTGTTGGAAGTGTTTCTTTAGCTATTATCCCATTGTCGTTTGTTGTTGTTGTTTCGGTTGTTATTGTTGTTGGTATGGTTGTTGTTATTACGGTAGTTGGTGTTGTTGGTGGTAGTGTTGTTATTGAGATTCTGTCTTTGGGTAGCTCTTGTTTGAACCACTTGATCCATGAGACTTCGAGACATTCGCATAGCATCATCAGACTTTGGATCAAACGATGTCACGTTTCCCTGGATGACAGGCGTAAGTCCCCAGATATATCTCTCTAACAGCTTTTCAGTTGTTGGAACCATTGATGGACATAGTATCGCCAATTCTTGAAATCGGCGGTTGTAAGTGGCAATGTCAACACCCTTGAGAACATGGTTCCAGAACTCCACTTCCAATTTCTGTATTTCACTACGAGGGCAATACTCCTTGATCATTAAATCCTTTAGAGCAACCCAAGAGATTTTATAAGCATTCGTGATGCCTATTGGTTGAGCAACTGCATTCCACCATGATAATGCTTGATCCAGTAGTGTACAAGTTGCATACTGAACTTTGTCACTTTCAGCGCATTTGTTGATTGAGAACACAGACTCCATTCTTTCAAACCAGCGAGTTAAACCCACGGCTCCTTCTGAACCCTTGAAATTTGTGGGTTTGCAACTCATAAATTCTTTGTATGAGCAACCTCTAGTTGCATTAGTCATGCAAGCCTAGAAGCTTCAGCGATTGCAGCTTCGCTGGCAATGGCAAGCGGCTTCAGCGGCCGGCGGCGACCTAACGGCTTCGGCAGCGGCAAGCTTCAATGCGGCATGGCGCGCTTCATGCGGCCGGCAGCAAGGCGGTTGCAATGCTGCTCGCTCGCTCGTTAATTGCCGCATTCACTTGTTCAGTAATCATCCGCTCAATAGCAGCTGGAGTCATTGGTTGCGGTGCTTTAGCTTTCTTTGGAGGCATGATTCTATCATATAAAAGATATTTCGTAAGTAGAGGGTTGGTAAAATAAGCACGATTTTCAACTAGAATGATAGAATAATAACGTTGGAGGTTTAAACCATAACACATGATAGCATAAAACAAGGGTTTTATTCATATAACGTTGATTGATTTACAAAATCGAAACCTATTACAAGCTTCTTCAAAATTTACTAACTGAAACTTTCAGTTTAGTAATTACAACGTTTTACTACTGCTAGCTATTACATGGATTACATAGATCTTTCTAACTGAGTCTAATCAGTTTACAAGTACAAAAGATAACTAGTATTATCACACTAGTCTATTACATGTTTAGAATATCCAAGTAACTCTGGTTGATTGGCAACTTCTTGGTTTAGTGTGTCATGAAGGAATGCGTTGATTAGATCTGAGATGCTATAGTGCCCATGCTGACATTTTTGTTGAATCAATGGTGGTCGTGGTACTATCCACAATGAGTGATCCAACTCATCACATGTAGGGATGAAAAAGGGAAATGGTGGTGGTGGTGATGGAAAAGTAGTAGTTTCTTGAGACGAGGTTAATGCTTCAATAAGATAGAAATTATCGCCTGATGATGAAGAGTAGTTCGGAGATGTCGGGGTATAAGTTGGTAGGATTAGTGACATATGCGTATTGGTAGATGAAAAGGTGTCCTCAATATCCGAGTCTGACGGAATAATAATGGGGTAGGTGGAAGAAGACATGATATCTACAATAAGTATTATGATGTTAAAACAATTGTAATGTTTATGGGGAATGCTTTAAATAATTCAAGTGTATATATCAATATACTAATATGTTCATGTTATTATAACATGTCTTGAAAGTCCATAATCGTCTGGAGGATGGAAGGCACTGAGAACGGAAGGCTATAAAATGTTTTTGTTTGTAAAAGTAGTTATAGTTTAAGTCTCAATTTAGACTCGTTTCTCTATAACTATGGCTCTGGTACCAATCTATAACACCCCCAATTCTTGATATGCAGCGGAATTCAAACTGGGTATTACTTGATGGCACAACAATCATAATAATAGAAAACGATCTCTAAAAGATTCATTTTAAAAAGGCTTTATCATTCAAATATATCAGAGTTTACAAAATAGGTCCCAGTTGGTTCCATTGATTACAAAACACATCATATAAAGTTTTTGATGTTTTGTGAATAATAAATTATTTATATATAGCCTTCTTGATCTTGTCCTTCCCCTTCCGTGCCAGCTTCCGACATTATGGACTTGAAATACATGCTTAAAACTGTCAACACAAAGGTTGAGTGAAATTCATAGAGTTTGTTTGATGATTGAACACATTATGTTGGTAGTGTGAGTTAATTTGACTCACACCAAGGTTTTGAAAGCAAAACAGATAATATTGCACTAAGCTCATGACACCGAAAATGTTAACAGCTTGTCAATAGAAATTGATATAATAGTAACAGTTGTCCTAATAGGTAATTTGCCAATAAACCTATAGATGTTCAAATATAGTGCGTTTGTTTGCCTACCCGGTCAACACAAACGGGATTCGTCAATCCCAATAGGCATATCCACAATATTCGCTCACTTCACAAGTGATTAATGGTTCATGATAATAGGGACTTAAGATTGGCAATAGTGGTACTTAGTGCAAATAATACATTCGAGATAAGCATACATTTTGAAAGCAATGTGTTCGATTTAAAATAAAGCATGTATCTCCCCCAAGAGATTGTAAAACAATTAAGTAATAAAAGTAGGGCTATGAACTCACCGAGAGTTGATGATGTTAAGTACTAACGGATGTGATGGATAAGTCGGAAGACTTCTACGTGCAACCTAAAAATGAAATGTTGCGACTTAAGTTTGGAATAATGTTTAAGGAAACATAAACCATCCTATATATATTCCTATGTTGATCATGATGTAGTCAATTATCATATGATGTTTATAGAAAGATCTTTAATATGTGAAAACGTATTTAGTTTATAGATATCGTACTACCGTTCGGGCCATCATAATTCGTGAGGTCATGCAAGAAACGTTCGAGGAGCTAGGACACTTTAAATCGTAAATCCGAGAACTCGTCGATCGTTTACTCAAATGAAACCCTCACATGAAGCTCCCTACTATTGTAGCACTTAGTAAATACAACATATGTTTTGAGTGAAGATTGTTATAACATAAAGTTTATCATGTTTTAATAAGTATCTATTTTTACAAGTTCTCGTCGTTTCATAAATATAATTACCATAGTTAACGGTCTTGGGCAAACAAGCCTTGAGGCTTTAGCCATGGCCTTGCCGTGACTTTGGTCTTGACTACCATGGTCTTGAGACTTAGCTTTGACCTTAGCCGTAGCCGTGGTCTTGGCTTATGGCCATTAGGCCTCTTGGTTTGCTTTTAGTTGTGACAAAAGTATAGTTATGAGACTAAATATAGGGCGCTTCGTTTTTGAAAGATTATGGCCTGTTTAAGCGTTTTCAAGGTCCGAGCTTCTTCAATTGAAGGAAAACGTCGTTCGGACAACTTTCGTGTTTTAACTTTTGATGATTCGGACCAAGTACCACTTTTAAAAAGCGTAACCAAAACAGCTTCTACATGGCGCTTTTGGCGTTTAGGTTTCGCTAACTTCTTTTGCCTATAACTTTTGACTCGTTTGTCCGCTTTGGGTGATTCAAATTGCTATGTTTACCTTTTATCTTTCTACCATATTATGTAAGTTAGAAAGTCCATATGTTACTTATTTTAATGGTCTCACATGTAGAATATGACTAGTTTACTAGTTTGTTACTTTTATGATAATATGTGAATTAAAACAAGTGATTGAGTATATGTACATCATGAATCAACATAGTAACTATATATATAGCATGAAATAGTTAAGATTATGAATAATAAAGATGAGATGATGGTGGTGATAAGTTGCTTACAACTTTTGGCTTTCAATAAGAAAGGAGTAACTTAGTAAGGATAGGACTTTGATTGATCGCTTAAGACTTTGATTGAGCTAGCTTTCCACACCTTGGCACCCTTGCAAACTTGAAGAGTTGGTGATGAAGTACTAAGTGACTTGAGTGGATTTAAACTCAAGAAGATCACTTAAACTTGCTAGAGATTTGATGTAGTAGCTTGATCTTTGAAACTTCCTTGCATAAACTTGGAGTTTATAGATCAAATGATGGAAGATGTGAATGTTTTAGGGTATGAACGACCAAAATCAGTATGTGAGGGTGTTTATGATGTATTTCACTTCCTATTTATAGGAGGGTAAGTTTGGTTAACCATATATTGGGTTAAATATTAACCATGGTTAGGTTAGGACACTTGTTATGATCAAAATGAACCTTGGTTAGGATTAAGCCACATGAATGGTGACTCCCCCCCCAAGAGGCGGTCACAATGCATGACAAGGCTTAGATGATAAGCCTTGGTCTTATCTTGAGTTTAGAGTAAGTTTTGGTTCCGTTAAATGCCAACCGTAAGTCGTTAAGCCATAAAACGTAAAACCGGGTATCGTAAAAATACGAAACTTGCAGGAATGATGAGACTCATCATTATACTCCATCTAAAAATATAAAATGAGTGATAAGTCTCATTGGGTGCAAAAACGCTGCTTAAAGTCGGAAATACGGGTCAAAACGCGAATTGCAATTTATCGGAAAAGAACGAAATTTTGGGAAACGACCGTGAATTTATTTAGAGTAGACTAAAATTAGTCTAAAAGTGATATGAGATGTAAAAATATGGTTTTCATCATACGCGGATAACTCAATGCTTATTTGTGAAGTTTAAAAGTTACGCGATTTATGCAAAATGTAGAACGTACAAGGTTAATTCCTTTATGGTCAAAGGAGGAGGGAATATGTTTGACTTTTCCAAAAATGTAAAAGTGTCAAAATATATTAGAAACACAAAGGTGAATCGTTAAGTCCGGATGTAAGTAGAATTGTTTAAAATGTAAGTTTAGTTTTGTCGTGTGAGGTTTATTTGGTAACATAAAATGAAATTTAAAATTCTCAAATTAATCATGAGTGATCTAAAATTTATCGATGTGAGAAAATTATCGAGTTGATTTTCGTTAAGCGTGATGTTTAAACGGTGGACCGTCAAAATGAAACTTTATAACGATGTTTTCTTAATAACTTTTGCGAAGATGATCTAACGATTGTCGAATTCTTAGGATATTACTAAAATAATTTATCTTACGAGAATGTGAAATAAAAATTTTATGGATGAATAGTGAAAATGAATAGTAAATGTGAATAGTAAAAGTAAATAGAAATTCTCGAAAATGAAAAGTAACCTGAAAATGCGGGTGGTTACACCTACAAAATTTTGACCTCAAATTTCAACTCCGATATATTTGGTGTTATCCATCATTTATTTACGTCAAGTTAGAATTGGTAAACTAAAATCATGAAGTTAACTCGCCAATTATGAAGGTTATATATATATATATATATATATATATATATATATATATATATATATATATATATATATATATATATATATATATATATATATATATATATATATATATGTTTATGTTTAACGATATTCGATAGTAAACTACTTTTAAAACACTTAAATGATCAAAATACTCGTTTTTACGAAGTCACGATAAGTTTAAAAGTTTTTCTAAACTTTTCCCCGAATTTACCCTTTTTACCCTCAAGTTTCAAAATGTACGAGTTTAGTCCTTCAACTTTGAGTAAATGACAGTTTTTACCCGAAACATGTTTTATATCAAAACTTTCCGAAATTGACAGTTTTAGTCCCTAACGAAACTGTTTTATAAAAACTATCCCCCAAGATATACTTTACCGCGTTCAAACCCTAAAGTTTCAAAGTTTACATTTTCAACCCAAAAGTATTTTTATAACCAGTTTCGGCATACTACAAAAATAGTCCTTGTAGTTTTAATCATATATATGCAAGTGTATATAACTACCTTTTACTTTCGAAATAGTGCATGTTTGGTCCCTAGACTTTTCATGCAAGTTTATTCACGTAAATACTAACCCTTTATCTTTATAAAATGTTTCAAATTCTACCCATGGACTACATGTTTTTCATTTTTAGTCCGAATGTCAATTTTAATATATGAAAGCCTTTCAAAACCTTTCAAGCTTATAACTAGCTTATATTTTAGGACTTATTAGCTTATTTTGAGCTTATTGGACCGGGTATTGGGCTGATTGGGCTTAGGTCATGCTAAATGGGCTTGTGTCGTGGGCTTTAGGCCCGTTTGGTCTTTGCGCATTTTATCAAAAACAGTCGAGGGTTAGGGGTTTCCAAAGGGTTGTACAACTTGTTTTTAATAAGTTTCACAAGTTATTCTAGGTTGGCATGTTAACTAGTGAGTGAGTGAATGTGTCGAGTGGTTACATTACGAGCTATAACGAAGACATTATAGAACATAGGGTGCATTTTAAATGTTTACGTGTGATACGAGTGTGAAACAAAAGAAATAATTCGAGAAAAGGACTTACTACACTCAAAGTGAGTGGTTATGACTTGTGAGCAATGAATCGAATTTGAGAACCCCGTGTTCTCCTTATAACTTAATCGATTTACCCAAGCTCTTCCTATATCTCTTTTCTTGCTATGCTTTTTCTTCCCTTCGAACTAACCTCCACAGTGGACGTTTTATGCTTAGAGGGTGTAAGTGTGACAACTGGCAATTTAGGGAGTCTATTTTAGGTAACCGCATTACGTTAAACTAAACCGAGCTTTTGCCTTTAACACTATTTTTATCAATCGTGACTTGATTTTATATCGTCTATTGGTTTTCATGGTTTATTTCATAATTGAACGAGTTATCGTATGAGTTTTAACTCTTTTTGGTAGGCACTATTTGATTCGGCACTTTAAAAGCCTAAAACGAGAAATATTGTAACTTTTAGACCGTAACTCGAAAATTGACAAATAAATAGTCAAAACTTGTGGGAAAACATAAATAACGATATAAGAAAGTCGAATGAACGTCGTGGGACACTCGGGGGACAATATATGAGCTCGGGAATGGGTAAACGGGATAGTTTACGAAAAATGGCAACCACGACCCCTCCTTTTTCCTTAGGCCGGCCACCCCTCCTCCCATTTCATTTATTTATTAGTCCCTAGTCCCAAGTATATATACCCCTCACCCTCCCTCATTTGCTACCTTTGTTTCTCTTACTAAAAACACACACAAACACACCTTTCTCTCTCTACTCTCTCTCTCAAATAATAAAACCCTAACCCTAATTAAACCACCCGCCGCCACTGTTCCGGCCACCCTCCGGCGCGTGACCACCAACCTCCACCACAATCTTGAAGCTCTTTTTCTTCTCTTTCCAACCATATATTAGACGCTCCATATAGACCTCCATAACACCTTCAAATCTTAAGATTAAGATTCGTACTTTTAGGGTTTTCATCAAATCTTGTAGATCGGGCTTGAATAAGGTAAATGGAACATGGGTAAAGCTTGTTTGAGCTTTAATAAGCCATGTATGGCTTGATTTAAATTCGTACATGCCACGAATTTTAGGGTTTTTGGTTTAAACATGTGATTAAATCTAATTAACACCTAAATAAACATGTAGCTAGTGTTTGGGAATCATGTGGTGTATCATATTGTTGGGTTTTTGCATTTTAGGTCTAGTTTCATGTTTTTGATTAGAAATAGTTGATGGGTTTGATGTTTGATTGATGATTGGAGGTTGATTGATTGTATTTGGATGTTGTGGTATTGATTTGGTAGCATTTGATTGGGAAAGAAATGGTGTACGAGCCACCTAGGGCACGTACGTGCACCTTGGGTTGCGTACGTGAGCCACTTAGACCTTGGGTCCGGGTCGGGTCGCTTTGGTAGCTTGTTGGTTGATGTTGTTGGTGTTTGGATGAGACGTGTGGAGCCGAAAAGCTTCTAGAGCTTGTTTGGTTCACGTGGTCTTAACCATGACCGTGTCATGACCATTAGGGTCATAACATTGGTTTTGGGTATATTTGGTTGATTGATTGGTTGGCGAGATTGTTTTGAGTTGATTTGGGATTGAATTGCGCTATTATGACTTTTAATTTGGACTTGATATATAAATTGTCAACTTTGAGCAACATCGGTGTTACTTTGACTTTTTAGTCAATAGTTGACCCCGACAACGCCGTAACATGGACTTTAGTATAGTTTGGACTATTGATTGATTAAAAGCGAGAAGTCATGACTCGTGTTGTGGACTCAAACGAATAACGATATGAAACTAATATTGAATTTGACGAAGATATATATATATATATATATATATATATATATATATATATATATATATATATATATATATATATATATATATATATATATATATATATATATATATATATATAACAGACACGTAGATAATGCCACATAAACGCCACCTCATTGCCCAAGAATTATTATCACCATGTCATCACATTCTTTGCCATGTAAGCATTTTGAAAAGTTATTTTATTTTAAGACATTTAATTAATTTTGAATTTTAGGCTATTTTTTAATTTTTACCGAAATTATTTATGTTTTATATATATATATATAACAGGAGGCATGACACGTGGATTATTCAAGAAAAGTCCATGTCATTATCATATAATTATTTTTATGCCATGTCATCATTCAATATCCATATATATATATATATGAAAATGCTAATAGACTATGAAATGCAAATAATAAAAAGGGCTTTTATACCAAAATATCGATAACAAGACTTATCTTATTATTTACTATTTTAAATGGAAACTAACGACTAAAAATGGAAATGTTTTGTAATAAATAAGTAACTAATGTTTCGAGTACACGTTTATCGATATATGCCAATTATGGGCATTTAATACTAGTTTCAAGTATTTATTTACTTACGTTGTGTGCATGGGTTATGGATAACCTAACATTAATAGTGTTGATCCACGTGGGTAGCGGACTTATTAGGTTGACGAATCTAATAAGAGCCCGCTAGGTACGTTGGGTAACCTTATTAATGGGTGAATTATCCTTATGACTCTTTAGGATGCGACCGATTTATGGGATAATAAGCGACACGAATAAACAAATGAGTTTATCGAGTTGACGAATTCGATAAGGTCTACTATTTATTCCAAAACTTATTGGACTATGGAGCTTATCGCTTAGATGTCTCATCGTGTTGCATTGAGTCACATATTGGTTAATTGAGTGCATTCATGGCATCATATTGAGTCGATACACCCACATGAGGATACCAAACACTAGGATTAAATGGTGAAACGAGACATTTTTGGAAATAATGAAATTGAATACATTGGGGTAGATAACATCGATTTCGGGAAATATATATTAAAATTGGTTTACATTAATTGGTTGTGCCGAGTCGATAGTTGTTGTGCCGTGATTACCTGTTATCTTCTGCTAGTGTTTATTCGTACGTTGCTTGCTTGAGGTGAGTTTCATAGCCCCATTTTATCTACGTTTTTAACTAATTTGGGGTGAGAATCATGCTACTGTTTTTGGACTTTTAAAACTATTTGGATTTGCTTATGTGCTGTAGATAGATGTGCGGTAGTTGTTGCCTTAGACTAGGGTACCGTTACCTAGCTAAGAATAGACCTCTACCTCGACCTAGTTAGGGGTTGGCAATTGTTCTAGAGGTTGCCATGACGGTCTTTGGACTAGAGTCGCGGGGCCCGAGTAATCCCCGGATGCGGGATATGGTTGGTGATCCGGTAGGATCGGTTTGTGAACG
>CM040243.1:168033638-168115346 GCA_022545495.1 Chrysanthemum lavandulifolium | reverse complement strand
TGGTTTACCTTTGCTTTGATTAACACTAGCGGTGGAAGCGTATTCCCACTTGCTAGAACATTATTACCATTGCTATAGTTTATGATAAGGTTAACGCGTCTAGATAAGTATAGAATAGATCTTGTGTATATTCTATAATGTTAGCTTTATACTTATCTTGTAAAGGACTCCTTGTTGTATAAAAGGAGGTCCTAGGTCATTATCTTAGGTACTTATTAATTTTACGTATTACTCACAAGAGCTTCAAGGTGTAACCCTAGTGATAAGCTAAGATCACTCATATTATTCATCAATAATATTGGAGCTTAAGTTTTGTGTTTAATCTGTGTTTACATACAATAAATCATACAGTCCATCTTCTAAGTATTACTAAGTAAATTCCGCGTGCTTCATAATATTATACAAAATATCATTGACACAAGGAGTGTGTCTAGATCCATCAACTTCAAAAGAAAAAAAAATACTAAAAATAGAAAATAGTAGTAATGATTCCTTCCATGCTTGCATAAGGTTATGGATGGAGGTTTTGATGAGTGATGGTATTGATGCGATCAAGGATGAGGTTGAGTATGAAACACATTTCTTCCCTAACTTCTATTGCGATTTCCCTAGTGGATTGGCAATGTTCACAATGTAAATGTTTTGATTTGAGTTATGCGGAAGATGTGGTGGAAAAATAGGAAAATATGGATCAACATCCGGAATGTTTGTAAATGGTGGTGGAAAAGAACCTAGATGTTCTTGTAATGTGATGGGAGCTAATGGTGGTGATGTAGTTGGTGTACTTGTTGGTGATGAGGGAGGTGCTATAAAGGAAGCATCTTGTGGTGAGTTGTTTGTTGAGGATGAACCATTTGAGGTTGGTTTTGCTAAGCAACAAGATCGGATACTAATCCGTGCGGTTATCCTAGAGTTTGATTGTGGTATTTTGGATGGAGGTAGTACAAAGGTTTGGGTATCATGAAGATGATTGTTTTTACTAGGTGATTCATCTAAAGGATTTGTAGATGACATGGTGTATTGTGTTTGTGAGGATGAGATGGATTATGCAAGCATTTTGGGAGGTCTATATATAGAAAAACAAAACATTGTAATGAATGCTTGACCCAAAATGTGGATTAAAATCTAATGATTAGATATGAATTTAAGGCATGTGATCATGAGAACACAAGCATTAAAGAGCATACTCCTAAAATAAAACAAATGTGGATTTTTCATCCAAAGTGAGAAAAATAGAAGGTAAAACAACACGTCTGGGGATCCCACGGATCCTTCCTTTGAGGATCCGTCCGGCATGAAGAATTTGGGATCCGTGGGTCTGGTGATTCGAGCGACAAAATTTTCCTTTTGGAAACATTTTGCCTATTGTGTGCCTATATGCAAACTATTTGGAGTTCACGGTTATCTCGACCTCTAAAAAGAAAAAGGAAAGTAAACTAGAAGTAGAAAAAGCATCCTATTGAGATAACCCAAAAACACATATTTAGTACATAAGTATGTAATTTAGTGTTGTCAATGCTCCTAATTCATTGTTGCTTAAATGAATGTACCCGAAAACACATATTAGTTATGTGTCCCCTTTAGCATTCAAAAGACATGAGATGCAATGAAAACGGATTTTTACTTTGTATTAATAATGAAAGAAAAAAAAAGCGATTTGTCCTAGATGTGAGAGATTACTTTTGTGAAATTGATACGGGAAAGTATCATTCTTTTAGAAAACATTTTGAAAATAGATTTTCTTTGAAAATGTGTATGTAGTTATGTGTTTGAAAAAAAATAAGAAAGCTATAAATGGAAAACTTATCTTGGGTTTTGAAAATTCCCGTATTGTTTGTGAGTTGTGCGTGAAATAGAGATCCTAGACTCAGAAAGAAGGCATATAGAGATTCGTCATCACTTCTTAAGAGACAATGTTCAAAAGGGGAACATCTCTATTGAGAAGGTAGCATCCGAAGACAACATAGCCGACGTCCTCACCAAACCGTTGAAGCGGGAATAATTCAACCTACTTCGTCTTGGTCTTGGTTTAATGGAACAAACGTCGTAACTTATTTGACTCTACAAGGTATGTAAACACTAGCCTGCTTTGTGCGAGAATGCAATACCGGATTCTTGCTTAAGTCGATGGCACCTTTGTTGTCACATAGGATGGCTATGTCACTTAGATGAATGTCGTAGTCGACTAACGCTTGTTTCATCCATAGTGCTTGTTGGCATGCTTTGCGGCGGAGACGTGCTCGGCTTGGTTGTTGATATTGCTAATGCCGTTTGTTTCTTAGAAAACCAAGATGTTAAACAACATCCCATGAAAGTACATACCCTCTTGTACTTTTTCTATCAACGTAATCACCTGCATGGTCGAATCGCATATACAATTGTTTCTACTCGGTGCCCTTAGGATACCATAATCCTAATTGTGTTGTATCCTTAATGTATCTAAATATCCTTTTACGGCTTCTAGGTGTGATATTTTAGGGTCTTCTTGAAACCTAGCACATAAGCAAACACTAAACATGATATCAGACCTACTTGCCGTGAGGTGAGAAGACTACCTATCATGCCACGATATTTAGTATTATCTACGGATTCGCCGTCTTCATCTTTTGTGAGTTTGGTGTCGGATGACATTGGTGTCTAATTGGTTTCGACTCTTCTAGACCGAATTTCTTTAACATCTCCTTTATGTATTTAGATTGATTAAAGAAGATACAATCTTCTACTTGTTTAATTTGTAGACTAAGAAAGAAACTAAGTTCTCCCATCATACTCATCTCGAACTCGTCATGCATGATTTTAGAGAAATCATCACACATGTCTTGACAAGTGGATCCGAATATAATATCATCTACATATATTTGCACTATGATTATATGTGACTCTCTTTTCTTAGTAAAAGTGTGTTGTCAACTAACCCCATGGTATAGTTGTGTTTAATTAAAATGACTTGAGTCTATCATACCAAGCTTTGGAGCTTTTTAAGACCGTAAAGGGCTTTTTAATTTATATACATGTTTGGGTTTTCAAAATCGATGAAGCCGGAGGTTGAGCTACGTATACTTCTTCATTAATGAAACCATTTAGAAAAGCGCTTTTGACATCCATTTGATAAAGCTTTAGATCATTAGCACAAGCATACGCAAGAAGTATTCTTATAGACTCTAATCTAGCCATGGGGCATAGGTCTCATCAAAGTCTATTCCTTCTTGTTGGTTATACCCTTGGGCAATGAGTCTAGCCTTGTTCCTAGACACTACTCCGTTTGCATCTAATTTGTTTTATAAACCCATTTGGTTCCTTTTATGGTTTGATTACTAGGTAGAGGACAAGCGTCCAAACATCATTAGAAGCAATTGATTTAGTTCTTCTTGCATAGCCATTACCCAACTCTCATCTTTTATGGCTTCTTGTGTATTCCTAGGTTCCATGGTTGAAGCGAAACAAAACAAGCTACTTTGATTTTGAACTTGAGACCTTAATGTTCGTTCGTTTAGCTTTCCTATGACTTTATCTACGGGGTGATCTTTGGACTCTTTAATGTTTATGATTTCATCATTTAAAGGTTCTTCTTCTTCATTTATCTTTTTCATTATTACTATAGCATCACTTTCTATGATCTCGTCATCGACAAGAGGTGGAAAGGATTTGGGTGGACTTTCATCAAATTTTATATTTAATGACTCTTCTACCTTCATTGTTTCTTTGTTTAATATGACGTAAGCTTTGCTATTTGGCGAATAACCTAGAAAGATACCTTCGGTTGATTTAGGATCAAATTTTGTAAGGTAATCTTTAGTGTTAAGAATAAAACATTTGCTTCCAAAGACTCTAAGGTGATTTAACATAGGCTTTTTGCCTCGAAGTAACTCATATAGAGTTTTACCTAAGATTGGTCTTATTAAGACTCGATTGAGTATGTACGTTGAAGTATCAACGGAATTACACCAAAACTTTTGAGGTATGGATTGTTCATTAAGCATTGTTTGACTCATTTCTTGTAGGGTTCTATTCTTTCTTTCTACTACCCCATTCGATTGTGGAGTGCGTGGAGCCGAAGTTGTGAGTAATACCATTAGCATCACAAAAGGCTCCAAATTGCACTTCATCATCGAATCCCTACCATGATCCGTCCTAATGGACACTATAGGACTTCCTAGTTGTCTTTGGATCTTTTTGCTTAATATTTCAAAATAATTAAAGGTTTCCGTTTTGTTCTTTAAAAATTTTGTCCATGTATACCTAGAGTAGTCATCCACTATGACCAAAGTGTAGTAGTTTCCTCCATAACTTTGGATAGCGGATGGACCAAATAAATCCATATGTAGTAATTCTAGACACCTAGTTGTTGACACCATGTTTTTAGCTTTATGACTAGAATGAGCTTGTTTTCCTACATTACAAGCATCACAAAAGTGATGTTCATATTTTAACTTAGGTAGATCTCTTACTAGATCTTTGGATGATAGCGATTGAAGAAGTCGCATATTGGCATGACCCAATCTTCAATGCCATAAGGTCGAAGTATCATCCATAGAGGTAAGACAAAGTTTGTCTTTAGGTTCATTACCAATTTTAATGACATAGACTCCATGTTTCCTAATTCCTCTTCCTATGGTTATGCCATTTTTAGTATCTTACTACGGTTTCGGTAAAAAGTACATTGCACTTTTTATCACATATTTGTCCTATACTTAAGAGATTAAAGTTTAGGTTTTTACGTGACACACATCGTTAATGGTTAGAGATTTGTTAGAAATCGTACCTTTACCGATGATTATACTTTGCTATTTCCAAACACCACATTACCTCCATTTACGGATTCATATGTGGAGAATAGATCCCTATTGCGGTCATGTGCCACGTGCACTTCGCTATCCTTGACCCATTCATCGGGTTCTAGGTCGACCTTTAAGCACACCTAAAACAATAATAAACTCAAAAGTTTGGTCCTCATTTGTTCATGGGTCCATTAGTGTTAAACATTCCATTCATGTTAGACATGTATGGATAAGATGAGTATGCATTCCATGGAGCAAAGTTTTGAAAAGGAAAACCGTTTTGCATATTTGGGTTCCATCCCATTTGATGGTTACTTCTTGGATAAGCGTTATTAGTAGGGGTGTTCACGGGCGGTTCGGCTCGGTTCGATTAGAACTTTTAACTATCCATCATGGGCGGGTAGTTCATTTACTATCTGGCCCCGAACGTACTAGGCGAGTAACGGACATGCGGTACCGAAATGAGCGGTTACTCGGTTCGGTCCTGATTAACCATTTTAAAAGTTAATCGAATTGAATCGGAGGAACAATAACATAAATTAGAACATAATATGTCAACTTTAGTAAACTTCGAGATAACATTGAAAAGATTTAAGTCATAATAATGTTGTTCCGTCATAATAAAAGCATTCAAATTATCATATGTAACAAAATAACTAATGCTATTTATTTGACGTTTATAAGTACGATCACTTTAATCATATGTAATCCATGGACTTTAGTAAATGATCACATTAGGTAAGTAAAAATGCGTTATACGATAAAAGTAATGCAATAAGATAGTTAATACTTGTACATTTTTAAGAATGGCTTGTTGAAACCTACATGTATATTATAGGCGGTTCGGTTCGGGTAACCGCGAATAACTAAAAGTAAAAACCGAAACCGAACCACGATAAGCGGGTTTTCGGTTTGGTTTTCTCGGTTTAGTTTCTTGATTTATCGGTTTTTGCGGTTTCGGATTGAGCGGATCGGCTCGGTTCATCGGTTTCTCGGTTTTTGAACACCCTAGTTATTAGGTCTCCTAAATGAATTAGGTTTTGAAAAGATGGAGCTTTGTTTCTTGCAAAAGTAGGATTATATTTTGGAGGTGGTTGTCTAGTGGTGGCGTGAGTTGGTTTCTTCCTATTAATGATAACAAAATCGGTTCTAGATGAAGACGCTACGTTATTACTACATTTGCTACAAGCAGATCCACGGATCACTGTCTGTACACTAGCGGTTCCCTTTTTAGGATCCGTGGGATCCGCCACAACAAGTGGTTGGTTTTTCTAGCGCCTTAACAAATTTTGTTTATTTACTTTCACTAGTTGATGGTTCAAGTTGTTGAATACCTAAGCCTTTTAGGTTGTTACCGGTTTTAACACCATCTAGTATTGTATCTAAGGTGTTCGTACTCATTCTAGCAATTTTAGAATCTAGATGATCAACTAGTGTTTGAAGTTGAGCATAAAGTTCACATTCACCACTTGCTATTTTACCCTTTTCTAAGCGTTTAGTTTTGCTTTTAATTCTATGACTTCTTTATCTAAGCGTTGGTTTGACTCTTTAAAATCTTATTTTGTTAATTAGTTTTAAGCTAATGTTGCATAGTTTGTCATATTCATTATGCAAAGAGTCGTCATCAAGTGATGAACTACTATAGTATTCGTGACATACCGTCATTTGCCACGAGACAAATTTCTTCGTCCTCCTCGTCGCTCATTCCCACGTGCAGCTCACGAACGCTTTTTGATCATCCCGTTTGGGACACTTACTAATAAAGTGGTTTGGGTCCCACATTTTAAAGCAAGTACGATCATCCTTTGGCTTTCGTCCTCTTTGCTTTTCCAAAAGCCTTTCTTATCGTCATATGGTTGTTTGGCGTATCTTCCCTTTCTTCTAAAGAATTTTTAAAGTCCTTACCGCCATAGCGTACTCCTCGTCGTCACTACTCGAAGAGGAGTTCTCTTCATCGCTTGAAGCCTTTTTGGCTTTAAGGGCAAGAGATTTGTGTTTCTCTTTTACCTTTGAGGCTTGAGTCTTTGGCAAGGACAAGCTCGTAGACTTTTAGGTTGCTATGAGTTCATCGAGGTGAGGATTGTCAAATCTTTTGACTCTTGATCGCCGTCACCTTGGATCTCCACTTTGATGGAAGTGCCCTTAGATATCTCCTAACATGGTTACGGCTAGAAAAGATTCATCAAGTGCTTGTAAAGATGTAATAACGAGATTAAAGTTAGCAAATGAATGATCTATAGTTTCCTCATCCGATATTGAAAATTGTTCATATTGTTGAACAAATAAATCAATTTTATTATTTTTAACTTGTTGGTTGCCTTGATGAGTTACAACTAAAGAAGTCCAAATTTCTTTAGAGGTTTTAAGCATAGAAATTCTTTCAATTCCTTTTTCGGTAAAGCATTATATAAAACCATTTTGCTTCACTATTTTAGAAAGCTTTTTCTTTAATTAGTCATTTAGTTTATCATGAGGTATGTAACTACATTTCCTTTATCATCTTTTGAGGTAGCCTCAAAATCGCCTTCAACAATAATGTACCAAAGATCAATATCTTTAGATTTCACATATGTTTCGAATCTATTTTTCCAATATATAAAACCATTAGTTTCAAGTAGTGGTGGTCGTTGCATAGATTCCCTTCCTTATAATTTTTAGAACCCATAGTGATCAAAAAGTTTTTAAAATACAATTTTACTTTAAAATTTTTATAAACTTAGCTCTTGATGCCAATTGTGGAAAACTAGAAGGGGGGGGGGGGTTTGAATAGTTTTGCCGATTTTACGTTAGTTTTAAAAACTTTAGATTCGTTAATATGTGAGATCTTATGGATGAAGGAAAGTATAGATCTAATGATAAAGCTAGTAAATAAAGTAAAGCGAAGGAAAGAAAAGACACAACCGATGTATAGTGGTTGGCTACAAGGACACCTTCCTTGCCTACTCCACTCCCGAGTCACCTACTCGAGAGTTCAAGCACTATGTCAACAAACTCCTTCACTTGGCGGAGAAGCCTTCTGGCGTTGCTTACACTTTTCCGGTACAAAGCTAGATACCGAGTCCGTAACACGGTGGACCAAACCAACACGACTATTACACAACAAATATGTGAAATATCAAATACAAGATCTTTGCTACAGAAATCTTGGAGGACAAATCAATCAAGGACCCCTTGCTTGGATGACTTGTAGAATGCTCGTGATCTCGCCTTAGAGAAGGACCTATATGAGGATCACAATAGAAAGAAAGAAGAACGACTCTCTAGATCAAGTGATCTATATGTTAGAAGAGAATGAGAGTGTTTGAGAGATTTAGTAAGAAGAGGGGTAAGTTAGAATGAAGAAATGGCTCTCTATTTATAGGCAAAAATCTTCACTGTTCCCCGGATCCCTTCCACTTGGGATCCGTCTAGTGTAATCCTAGGGATCCGTGGAACGCTCCTCTTTGCCCATGGGTTTTTTGGTTATGGGTCATGGGTTGGTCCATTGGTTTTCTTTAGATTCAATGTATCTAAGTATACATTGTATCTAGCCAACAGGTATGGGTTAAGATCCATGGGTTATGGTTTTACCCATCCTAATAAACTATTACAACAAATGCTTAATTACTACATTTTTGTATTTAAATGGCTATATGTAAATGCTTTACAAAAATAACATGTATCCTTATAATTATACTTAAGATAACATTATATTTGTTATCAACAAAACACAAAGAGATCGCAAAATATTAATAAACGTTTTTACGGTTTTTTTGTATTAACATGCTCCATTGCCGTAGGCCTCAGCTATAACGTAAGGTCCTTCCCAAGTAGGTCCGAGCTTCCCTTGGTAGGCATAGCACATATTCCCCAGGCTTGAAGGTGGAAGTCATGACCCTTTTGTTGTAGTAGCCTTCGATTTTATGCTTGTGCATGGCTTCTCAGATGGAAGCTATCTCTCTCCATTCTTCTAACAGATCAAGGTTCTCCCTGATCTTTTCATCATTTTGAGAGGCTTCATATGTGGCCACACGCTCCGTGTGCACACTTAGCTCCGAAGGGATGACTGGTTATGTTCCGTATGTTAGGCTGAAGGGGGTTTCACCATTGCTTGACTTGGGGTGCGTCCTCCCATAGCACTTGAGGGAGCTCGTCCACCCACCCGTGATGAGTTCGTCACAGCCTTTTTTCAATCCCTTTGACAATGTCTCTATTAGTAACCTCAACTTGTCCGTTACCTTGTGGATGGTAGACGGACGTCCAAGAATGCTTTATATTAAGCCCTTTACAGAAGTCAGAAAAGACTCCTTCGGCAAACTGCTTGCCATTGTCGTATATGATAATTTGGGGCACTCCAAATCTGCACAAAATGTGCTCCCACACAAACTTCTCGATCTGTCTCCCCGTAATGGAGGCTAAAGGTTTAGCCTCAACCCACTTTGTGAAGTAATCAATTGCCACCAATAAGAATTTGACCACACCAGGAGCCACAGGCATAAGTCCTACGATATCAATTCCCCATTGGGAGAAGGGCCATGCGGATGTAACACTTGTCATGTCCTGCTTCGGCAGCTTGGGAACCTTTGAATGTATCTGACAAGCTTCACATTTTATAATGATTTCCACAACATCCCTATGCATCGAAGGCCGAGTAGCCTAACTTCATTATCTTGAGACAACTGAGCGGGCCTGCGTGGAGGCCGCAGATCCTTCATAGACTTGCAATGATGCTCAAGCTCGCTTAGGTCCGACACATCGAGCCAAGGTGATAGAAACGACCTTCAGATAGGTTTTCTCCATTAGCCAAGATGTGTGGAGACTTAACCCGTATCTTCCTTGCTAGCTTGGGATCCTCGGGAGAAGACCACTTATCAAGTACTCACGATGGGAGTCATCCATGTCTCTCCTTCTTCCCGAACAACGTCCGTGACCTCTTTCTGAATAATGGACCTTCGGGTGAACTTCAACTAGTACTTATTTGGTGAGATGGGATAAGGCGATAAGGTTTTAAAATGTACCTTTTGAGGGTCATTTAAGCCCTTATTTGATCACTTTTGTATCCGTTATTACTTAATATCGTTCCTTTTCACTTTTAGGTCTCTTGAAGGCAAATTGTTGGAATGACACTTATTCGGACGAAAAGGCGCGAATATCTGAAGAAAATGGCCAAAGTCAAGAATCGAGACACTCAAGTGCCGAATTGAAAGGGGACGGGCGTCGGGGTTCTACTTGCGACGCCGTCGGAACAAATTTTGTGACGACTCAATAGCCAAATTGCTTATTTACAAGTGACGGCATCGGTGTTAAAAGAGTAGGCGTCGCGGCTCGGGCGACCTAGATTTGATCGAGACGACGCCGAGATCGAAGGAGACGGCATCACGGGCATAAGGTGACGCCGTCGTAATGCTAACGTGGCCAGACGAAACCCTAATGACGGCGACCAAGGCGTCACAAACTAAAGGTGGCGCGTCGCAGTTGTAACCTTATATATAGAAGCCGAATTTTTAGTTTTGTGTGTGTAGTTTTGTGGAGTAAAACCTAAACCGAACCAAGGTCTGTCTTGTACAAGATTTTAGGGTTCCATACCCTATCTTACATCAAGATAAGTGTTTTACTTCATTAATTTAATTATGTCTTCAATTGATTGTGTATATGCTTGCATGTTCCCCATGTCAAGCTAATTTACTTGTGTGTTTGCTTAGGTAATATGAAACTTAGTTATTGAATATTGATTGGTTGTCTCTTATCTTAATTGTGATTGGCCTAGTATTGCGATAGGTCATTCGTTGTGTTGTTAATGCTTGATTAATCTTTGTTGAACCTTAGTTTATAATCACCTAGAGTAATTGTAGGCTATACATCCAAAGAATACCTTAGAGTTAAAGTTTATAAATTCTAGAGATTTTGTAATCATTAACCTTTGGTAGCTTCAAAGAGTTAGCGATAAGCGATACCCTACGACCTTAGAGACACAACGCGATTAAGAATAAGGGCGTGACAATTCAACCATCAATAGGAGATAACTAGGAGTAATAAAGCCTAAGCAAATACATTTTAATCATCATACGAGCACATAACAATAGACATAGACTACCCTCACCTTAGTTAATTAGATAATTAGAAAGTAGAAGTAATCGGTAGAAATACCAACCCCCAAATTCAAACCCCGAGATTCGTACATTTCCATTTCCAAAAAAACATAAAAGATAAAAATAATCTTCCTCAACCCCAACCTTAGTGTAGTAACTTCTCACTAGCATTCCCATTCCCCAGAGAACGATATCAATTCCGTAGCTTACCCTAATACTACACTACAACGATTAGGTTCATCGCCTAGGGTGTTGAAAACTTGTTCGATTTAAAAGGAAGTTCCTTTGACCCCGAACGCGCTGTGTAAGTAGTGCTAGTTGATTTTGTAGTCTTAGAAGACATTGGATGTGTCATTGACTATAGCTTATCCCAAGTAGTGCTAGGAAAACCATTTGTTGAAACATCTAAAATGAGCCATAACAAGTATGATGGAACGGTTAGGTTTAAGGAAGGAAACGATGAGATCACTTATAGGATGCCTTGGAAGATGAATGAATATGGCCATCTGTCCCTTTTTGAACGATACAACATTAGAGCTTTTGAGGAAAAAAGCAAGGACGATGTTGAAAAAGGTTTTAAATTCATGTGAAAAAGAAGGAGGCTTTATTATAAGGATTGCTTGACCCTAGGGCCTAGGTATAGAGTCGTTGAAAATTTTGTCAACATGATAGAATTCTCATTGAGAATGCAAAACGAGACCACGTAGGGGCACGACTTCGAGTCTAGCTACAAGACTCATAAATAAAGAAACGCACTTCGTGGGAGGCAACCCATGCTTAATTGTTTGCTTGTTTGTGTGTCGTATATCTTTTATTGATTGTTTATTCTCATGTTTAAATTTGTAAAAATGCTTTATTTTGTCTTTAACCTCGTCTTAATTATATATAAAGGTATTTTACATAAGGGATAAGTGTAGGGAGGATTACACACGTTTTCAAAAGAAACGTGAACATGAGAATTACAATCAATTAAAAGATATACATGTGTGTTTGTTCAAGTCAAATGCTTGTATCGAGTCATAATGGATGTTTTGCAGGAAGTTTTTCCAGATTCTAAAGATGTAAATTTTCAAGAATTTTTCCGAAAATCGCACCAGGTTCTGTCAGATAACTGACGGTGTCGGGAGGAGCGAAACACTTATTACTTTTTCTCGTTTCTCGAACTACTTATGAATTTTTGGAATTTTCCGGTCTTAATTTTCCGTAAAATCGTAAACATCCATTCCACAAGCATTATATCCTAGTTTAGTAGTAGTCTTATATATATTGTTACCGCCGATTTCTACGAAGGTTTCGTTGGTTTTCTTCAAGTGTGCAGGTTTAATTTACCAAGAAGAAAATACATAAGATGAGAAGGAGCTTTTAACACACAAGTTCTTCTTGAAGAAAGATGTAACCACCACTTCACATGGATCCTACCGAGCTAATCAGGGGAGTATTAGTTTCTTTCGTCTTTTATAACCTTCCATTATCATAACTTTGATACTTTCGGGGAACATTGAGGACAATGTTCAGTTTAAGTGTAGGGAGGGAAAATAAAATGGGAACTTTGAAACTATGCTTATCCTTGATTATTTGCTTTGTCCCATTGCATTTGTGTAATAAACCATGAGAAATATCAGTTAGGGTAATTTTGGCACCAAATTTAAAATTTTTCATGACATATAGGAGTGGGCCATTAGTCTTAATAAAGCGTCTCATGGATAGAAAATTATATGACTAGCACAAAAACCCTTTACCACTTAAATTCCACCCAAAATGTGAGGATCGCCCTTAGATTAGTAGGAATTAAAGCATTCATCTTTGATGCTTAGAGTGTGAACCGGTAGTATAATAGATTCTAGAACTTGTTTTGTGATGCATCCCGAGATCGCTAGTAAGACTACACTTGTGTAGTTAGGAATAACTAAATGATAAGAGGCATTAGGATAACCCTTTTTTGATACCCGTAATATAATTACTTCTTCCACATCGGTTGAGTAATTCCCCCACACCTTTGTGTTGTACTCATCTTTAGTACACGATACCCCTAGTTAACCCCTCAGAGCCTATCCTTTTGGCGGTTCTCATGATGTTTCGGTTTTCCAGAATATCAATGAAGAACATTGTTTACAATCCACCCCCAAATGTACACCCAAATCGCCTTAGCCTACCTTGTATGCACTCACTTTTAGTGCATTATTGTTATCACACTAAACCCTTAGTTCAATTATCTTGTTGCTTGCATAAGTTGCTAAGTCGAGTCATATCCTTTGTACTACGTTTTGGGACGATTGGGACTCATGGGAAAAGCTAATTTTATGAAATGACGGGAAGGAACGTTAAATTCAAATTCCTTTATTTGTATAATAATGTACCCAAGTGTTTTGATCTTTTCAATTCGGGTCAAATTAGTGTTAGAGTAATAAAAACTCAAGTGTAGGGATGTGCCTATAAATCCCTATCATTTTGATGTTATCGTAGAGGATGGTAGAGTAAAAGTGTATGAAAAAAAAAACGAAAAAAATAGAAAAAAAGAGAAAAAAAGAAAAAAAAAATAGAGTGTTGAAAAAGAAAAAAGAAAAAAGAATGGCTACCATCCTACATCTATCTTTCAATTTATGTTTGTTTATTTCAGTTATCTAGAGTTTAGAGTGTCGAGTCTTGGCTTAGCAACACCATTCTTCGCATGCTTGTAACATAAAGATTTTTGACTTGCCACCACTAAATAGCCTATCCCACCAAACCCTTTGTTTCCCTACCGTAAGCCTAACGTTACAACCCTTTAAAAGACCTCTTGGATAGTCTTTCCTAGGTGCTTACGATGGAGGTTTGATCTAGTCTCAAGCCTATGGTAATCTATGTACTAGGACCGGTTAATGAGTGTTTATCTTGCATTTCCAACTTGTTATATTTCATATACACCGAGAGATGTGAGTATCCAAACACCCCATGTGAGGTGCTAGTATGTAATTCCGTGCTTGTTATGACTTTATGGGCTTATATGTGTTGTGAATCGTTTCTAAACTAATGCTTCATGACCTCTAACTTATAAATTAATTGGCTAAAAGCACATTTGCTTGAGGACAAGCAAATACCAAGTGTAGGGATATTTGATAAGGTTTTAAATGTACCTTTTGAGGGTCATTTAAGCCCTTATTTGATCACTTTTGTATCCGTTATTACTTAATATCGTTTCTTTTCACTTTTAGGTCTCTTGAAGGCAAATTGTCGGAATGACACTTATTCGGACGAAAAGCGCGAATATAAGAAGAAAATGGCCAAAGTCAAGAATCGAGACACTCAAGTCTGCCGAATTGAAAGGGGACGACGTCGGGGTTCTACTTGCGACGCCGTCGAACAAATTTTTGACGACTCAATAGTTAAATTGCTTATTTACAAGTGACGGCATCGGTGTTAAAAGAGTAGGCCGCAGACTCGACGGCCTAGATTTGATCCGCACGACGCCGAGACCGAAGGAGACGTCACGGGCATAAGGTGACGCCGTCGCAATGCTAACGTGGCCAAGACGAAACCCTAATGACGGCGACCACGACGCCACAAACTAAAGGGTGACGCCGTCATAGCTTGTAACCTTATATATAGAAACCAAATTTTTAGTTTTGTGTGTGTAGTTTTGTGGAGTAAAACCTAAACCGAACCAAGGCGTCTTTGTACAAGATTTTAGGGTTCCATACCCTATCTTACATCAAGATAAGTGTTTTACTTCATTAATTTAATTATGTCTTCAATTGATTGTGTATATGCTTGCATGTTCCCCATGTCCGGCTAATTTACTTGTGTGTTTGCTTAGGCAATATGAAACTTAGTTATTGAATATGAATTGGTTGTCTCTTATTTTAATTGTGATTGACCTAGTATTGCGATAGGTCATTCGTTGTGTTGTTAATGCTTGATTAATATTTGTTGAACCTTAGTTTATAATCACCTAGAGTAATTGTAGGCTATACATCCAAAGAATACCTTAGAGTTAAAATTTATAAATCCTAGATATTTTGTAGTCATTAACCTTTGGTAGCTTCAAAGAGTTAGGGATAAACGCATACCCTACGACCTTAGAGACACAACGCGATTAAGAATAAGGACGTGACAATTCAACCATCAATAGGAGATAACTAGGGAGTAATAAAGCCTAAGAAAATACATTTTTAATCATCATACGAGCACACAACAATAGACATAGACTACCCTCACCTTAGTTAATTAGATAATTAGAAAGTAGAAGTAATCGGTAGAAATACCAACCCCAAATTCAAACCCCGAGATTCGTACCTTTCCATTTCCAAAAAAACATAAAAAGATAAAAAATAATCTTCCTCAACCCAACCTTAGCGTAGTAACTTCTCACTAGAATTCCTATTCCCCTAGAGAACGATATCAATTCCCGTGGCTTACCCTAATACTACACTACAACGATTAAGTTCACTGCCTAGGGTGTTGAAAAACTTGCTCGACGCAAAGGAAGTTCCTTTGACCCCGAACGCGCTGTGTAAGCGTATCAAAGGCCATAGAGGCCAGCTTGCTCAGTGCATCCGCCTTCTTGTTCTGATTCCTGCAAACGTGTTGGATGGTGTAGGAATCAAAACTTTCCAGCATCTCCCTTGCTTTATCCAAGTATTGCTTGATGACGGGCTGCCTTGCTTCGTAGGAGCCTGTCACTTGGTTTCCTACCAACTGAGAATCTACAAAGATGGGAAGAGCTTTGACCTCCATATCTTTAGCTAGTTGAAGGCCTGCTAATAAGGCTTCATATTCCGCTTCATTTTTGGTGGCTTCGAACTCAAACCGAAGGGCATATGTATGCTCCTTCCTTCGGGATCGACCAAAGATTAGACACGCTCCGAACCGTCGGAGCTTGATGCTCCGTCTGTATAAAGCTTCCAATCATCCTGCACTTCGATGAGTTTAGCCTTAGGCTCTTCCTTTTCTGTGCTCGGTTCGGAAGGTGTTTCTGCCAAGAAGTCTGCGAGAATTTGCCCTTTAATAAAGTTTCGACCTTTGAACTCTATTTCATGCTCCCCAAGCTCGATAGCCCATTTGGCCACCCTTCCAAACTTTTTAGGCTTCGACAAAATCTGCTTGAGTGGTTTGTCGGTTAAGACCGTGATTGGGTGGCCACGGAAATATCGTCGAGCCTTCTTGTCGTGAGATTAGAGCTAGTATTAGCTTCTCCAATGTTGGGTAGTTAACTGCGCTCCCCGCAAGACCCTCACGACAAAGTAAATGGGATTTGCCTCTTGTCCCGCTCGCCATTAGGACAACGCTAATGCTCTCCATTGAGGATACTAAGTACATGAACAACACTTCGCCTTTGATTGGGGCTGTAAGTGTTGGAAGGATTTTGATGAACTCCTTCATCTTTTGAAAAGCAACTTCTGCATCCTGGCTCCATTGAAAGGTCTTCTTATCGACACAGCCTTTAAGTGTTTTGAAGAATGGTAGGGACCTATCAGCCCCTTTCGACAAGAATCGACTTAGCGCGGCTAGCTTCCCATTCAAGCTTTGTACATCTTTTAAACACTTTGAGCTTGGTGATCTATAATTGCCTTAACCTTAGAAGGGTTAGCTTTTATCCCTTGCTTTGTAATTAAATGCCCTAGTAATTGCCCTTCTTCGACACCAAAAGAGCATTTCTAAGGATTTAGCTTCATGTTGATCGCCCGAAGCTGGTCGAAGGTTGTGACAACTCGTAAATTCCTCAATGCGTCGTTAGTGGAGAAACATCGATTAGAGCAATCGTTTTAATAAATTTGAGATACGAGTCGTATTATATATCATTGGAAATAATATTCTAAGAACGTTGGCATAACTCCCGTGTCATAAATCATTTGTTTACTAGGCTAAACGAGTCCCGAGCTTAATATTATGTAAGATTTAAAAATTTACACCAATGGTCCCTCCCATAGTTTCATTTCCGCCCCCTACACTTTCCTTGGTACATGTCTAGTCCCTCCTGAGTATATAAATATCCCACACCACTCTCTTTTCCCCATTTCTCTTCCTCACTTTCTCTCTCTACAAAAACACACACAAAACTTCTCTCTCCCACCTCTCTCTAAAATCCGGCCAACCCTATTTTAGGGTTCCGGCGTCGTCAAACTTTCCGGCCAAAATTCCGACGACCTCCCCTAATTACACCACCACTCCTAGATGATAGATCGAGGTCTTGTGACCCCTTTTATGCAACATACGCGCCTCCAATCATCTCTACGCACCCTAGATCTTGAAATTAAGAATCGTATGTTAGGGTTTTATACTAAATCAAGTTCAAGGTCTCAAGTGGTTACGAGTAGTACTCGTAAGGGACACCACCAACCTCGTTCACCTCTTTTTTCTCGCGGTAAATCGCACACACACCTCTAATGTATATTTATTTTATCTTTTGATCCGAATACTTATTATTTGAGTTGAGTTTCGTGGAAATGAAAATGAAAACAAATAAAAACGTTTTGAAACTTTATGGTGTGTGTGGTAAAAAGGGTATAGAAGTGGTGTCGTGGTGTTGTTGCTCTTGTTGGTTCTTGAGTTAAATTCGTGGGTAAAGGTTAATAAAAACGATTTATGATATAAAAGCATTAATAAAAACGTTTATATGGATTCTCGAATGGATAACTAGTTCGAATCAGGTTTCCTAAATAATTGGTAATGGGGTTGTGTGAGTAGATGTTGTTGTTTGATATTGTAGTCAGGGACGAGTTAACTCAGTGAGGCGAGTCAGTGGACTCAACCGAGTCGGTAATGACTCGGGTCAGACCCGTACGGGTCGGGTCATGTCAAACAGAAAACGGGTCGAATATAAGTTGGGTATTGTGTTCGTTGTTGAGGTACTTTATGAGTCGACTCACTAAGTCGGGATGACTCAGTGGGTTACTTGTTATTTTGGATCTTGGGGTGACAAAAACTAATAAATATAAATATTTGTATACATAAATATTCATAGGTTATGCTAATACTAATAAGGTGTTGATAAACAAGTAAAATCGAACGGTTATTAGTTAACATTGATACACCGATACGTGTAGGGCTATATTTAGATTTGTAACTTAGATGCTATGGATACATCAAGAGGTTTAATTACGTATTATAATTTAGACTTAGTCAATTATTGGACAATGAATATTTATTGAATGATGGATAAATTGGACTTAGTGTAAGACAATCGAGTATACTTTTAATACGACTATGGGTTAACGATATGTATATCTACTTAACGACTTGGCGATGGAATGAATCAATTATATGGCAAAACCGGAATAGAACTATTGTCATAAACGATACTTAACTTGAGATAACTTCTAATAGATATTTATAAAACGGGATGAATAAACATTAAAGAACTAGATTGTGGTTACTAATGAATATCGGATATTACGTATACGTTATAAGGTTAATACGGTCTATAAACTTGGAATAACTATTGATAACAAGTTATATTGATTACTATGTCCTACTTTATTAAACATTTTGGTTTAAATGAGTTTAATATATATTCTTTTTGCAATAAGCCTAAATATTATGTTTTCATATTTTAACCAATAATGAAATATATTACTATATATATATATATATATATATATATATATATATATATATATATATATATATATATATATATATATATATATATATATATATATATATATATATATATATATATATATATGACAACTACGGTTTTATTTAAATTATAAACCTTTATTTACTACGTTAATAACTCATATTTTATAAGCACATGTAGCTTTTATAAACTTGTTTAGAAATATTATTTTGACAAGATAACTTATTAAAGTCGTAGTGGTTTGGGAACGTTGGATTAAAAGAACGTGTCATGTATAGTACACTACTTAGTATACAATATGAGAAGTACTTTCTTATAAACTTGTGTAATTACGAATAACGATTGGAAAACCTTTAGTAATTGAACGATAAATGGAAACTTATCTTGTATAATCAACATGCACATTGGGAGTATGGGGAAATTATTGAAAGTTAACCTATTTTATGTGTCTTGAATAGATGTCGTCATTTCCTAGTCTTTGACTAGCTTGAGTATCGTCAATATTTCTTGACCTTGTCAATGTCTTTTCCTTTTTGGCGTGCGTTCTAGTTGTATGTCTCGATTATGTCGACATCTTCTCCTCTTTCGCGTGAGTTTTGCGTTGCGTCTATGATCCTTACCATCACACGAAACGTTAAAACTAAACTTTTGAGATATTAATTATGAACTTTTGGAAACGATACTGGACTTTTGAAGGTAACGACATGAATAATCCACGAAAACCATAACATATTACTTTTATTCAACTTCTTTATCATATGAGATGTATTTTAAGATTATCGTATACGCATTAGGTTGCGTCACTTCTACTTTATCATACTTGTCGTACATTCTTCTGGATGCCATGGAGATTAGCTTTAGATGCCAGTCGTGTCAATAGTGAATAGTACATTGTTGTGGCTAAGGTGAGTTTCATAGCCCCACTTTTATCTACGTTTTTAACTAAATTGGGGTGAGAATCATGCTACTATTTTTGGACCTTTAAAACTATTTGGATTTGCTTATGTGCTTGACTGTTTAGATAGATGTGCGGTAGTTGTTGCCTTAGACTAGGGTACCGTTACCTAGCTAAGAATAGACCTCTACCTCGACCTAGTCCGGGGTTGGAAACTGTTCTAGAGGTTGCCATGACAGTGCTGGACTAGAGTCGCGGGGCCCAAGTGATCCCTGGATGCGGGATATGGATTGTGATCCGGGTAGGATCGGTTGGTGATCCGGTTAGGATCGGTTGTGAACGGTGTTTATCTATCTTAGGTCTTGCATAGCAAATCAACTCCTACAGGTCCACTATGTTTTTACTGAATTTAAACCTATGAACTCACCAAGTAGTCGACCTTTTAGCATGTGTTCTCAGGTTTAAGGCGATAGCTCACTATTGGAAGACGCTTGGCAAGGGGCATGGTCATAGGCGACTCTGATGAATAAACGGGACCGCTTAAATTATCTTTTGGGCCTATTTCCGCACTACTTTCATTAATGTAAATTTAATGTTTTCAATTAATGAATCTTATTCTAAATAAATAGGATAAAAACCATTCTTTGTACCTTATGTTATGATACCAAGATTGTGGCACCCAAAGGCTCGTATGCTTCCGCTAGACCGTATTTTCGGGGTGTTACAAAGGTATCTTAAACGTCAAGGAGTAGGTCCTCCTCCGTTTTGCTCTTAATAACCATGTCATCAACGTATGCCTCGAGATTTCGCCATCTCGCTTGTTGAAGGCTTTATCTACGAGTCGTTGGTATGTTTGCCCTCGCTCTTCAACCAAGGGCATTTTTCGTAACGAAGAGACACCTTTGCTTGTATAAAAGGTCTGTCTTTTCCTCGCCCTCCTTTGCCATATGGATTTGATGATACCCTTTATAGGCATCTAGGAAATACTTCACCGAAGCCTGCTAAGGACTCTACCTTCCAATCAATTTCTGGCAAGGGGTAGCAGTCCTTTGGGCATGCCATGTTGATGTCAGTAAAGTCAACACACATGCGCCACCCTCCGTGTCTCTTCTTTACCATAACTGTAGGATCGTATATTATGTTGTTTGATGATTCGGGTGGTCTAGGGAGATGATTAAACAAGTGTGCCATGTTTAGAGAGTGAAAGAGATGAGAGGAAGTTCTTGAGAGAGAAAGTAAAACACAAAATGCAAGGTTAGATTAAGAAGCTTCACCCCTTCAAAGGATGGAAGGGGTATTTATAGTTACAACTACTACGCCCTCCTGTCGGGCTGTGGATCAGGCATACAGTGGGTAAAGACCCGTCCTTCCTCCACGGTGTTACTCTAAGCTAGACTAAGCTAATAACTAACTAACAAACATGTAAATAATGATATGTCTACGAGCTAACTTATGCTAGATAATAGTTGGGGTGACCGACACTTCATAATGGAATTTCTAATTCCTAACAATCTCCCCCTAAGGGAGGTCACCCCATGTTTTACATTTCGAATCCTAGCATTCTAATTAATCTTCAGTCTTGAGCTCGTAGACTTCAATTCTTCAACTTCCGCATTCTTTGTGCTTAAGTAGCGATTCTTCAAAGTCAGATTATTTTGTACTTTCAGTGGAGGTCTTTGAACTGATCCACATCTTTGATGATCTTCAAGCTTTCTTTGAGATCATCAGCCACAATGAATCTCTGGATCACCCTTTGTAGTGTTGCCTTCATGTGAAATTGTGACTTTCGTACCGACATGCTCACACTTCTAGATCATGACATCTTTTCATCGAAGTAGCAGAAGCATCTTTGTTGTATATCTTTGATGATCATGAATTACTTCAATTAAGTGTGAATGCTGTGAGCATGCGGTTGTGAATTGACTCCTCAATATCGATCAGCTGCAACCATCCAATGTTCCTGCAAACAACAATTAGCACTAAAACATACGAAAGTGTCTTTGTTCACTTTTGTTAAATATAGTTGGAAATTCCAAGAACAACGGTTCCCGCTTCGTTATTTACGTTATTTAGTGATCGAGAATAGTTTAGTGTAACACCATAAACGGTCTTTACCCATCGCGATCCACAGCCGTGATCTTAGTTTGTAATTATAAATACCTCTAGAGTTCGAATGAATCTCCTTTACACTTTTGATTATCTCTAGAAGTCATTCACTTGTTTTATACTTGTGTTGGTCATACAGCATTATTAACTAAGTTCTATTACAAGTCCTAATGCCATTTGTGTGGTATAACAATCTTCATGAGCAAACTGCTTTCGCCGTCGAGCGATGGTTATAAAGTTCTATCATTTTGGTCAAATGGTTAAGTTCTTGTGGTCAAATACGGGTCAAATGATGGTTTTTCTTGCAGCTCGGTCCGAGTATTGAGGTTTTGTTCTCACGCTATGTCATTCATCTATGCGAAGTTATGTACGATTCTTGAATGCGAAGTTAATCGATTCAAGGATGCGAGTTGGTAATGTAATATGCGAGTTGTCATTTAGTTCAGTCCAGGTTCAATGTTCCCGAAGCTAGTTGACTATTTAGTCAACTGCAGATGCGACTTATGCTTGTAAGCGAGTTGTGTCTGAGCTGTTTGTATTTAACTCGCATTTTTGAATGCGAGTTGCCATCGTGACCAGATTCATTAAATATGTTATTATGCGAGTTGCTAACTTTAGCGACTTGGCTAAATTTGTTTTTTTTGAAAGCGAGTTAATAACAGATTACAAAAGCGAGTTGGTTCATAAAGCGAGTTGGTGACTGTGAATACCAAACACCATATCTTAAGACTTCAGGTCAATACTACAACCATCATCAGTCCATTTTTTCTGTAATATAAATCAAGAAGATCAAAAGGTTTAATGATCCGAATCTATTAATACCACATCACAACTTCACCATCAAATCCCAAACTGATCCTATCCTCCATTTTCAATATCATTCATCATGAAACAAGACTCAAACAAAAATGAATACATCTTCATGAAATACTATCAAGACATCAGTTTTTTTCCTACTTCGTGTAGTACAAATACAAGCAATAGACCTTAAAGATCTTACCCACACGAATAGAACATCATCATAGGTCTAAAGTTTGTGACTTTATCCGAATATAAGTGAAAAAAAATTCAAAACCATTTATGGTTTCAAATCTTGTTCATGATTCGTTTTAATGAAAGACATAAAGTTAATCATAACAATAATGCTAGACTAGTATTATTTTGGTTCGCTTATATCATATAATCACAGGATACAAATTAAACATCAACTAAACCAACCTGTGATTCAGAAAATGAACTATCATTAGGAAAAAGCTCATGCCATCCCTGTGGCGAGCATAAAGTATTCTGCCCTTCAAGGATCAAAGGAGCTTCGTGGTGTGATTCGTTGTGAGAATATTTGTGATTATTCATTTGATGATAAAGTGATGTGATAAAGCTTTGTTTGATTGAAGATATAGTGGTAAAATACGTGTGAAAGGGCTGATGAGACTCTTTGGAGCGAGTTGAGTAGCAGGTTTGAGAGAGGATTGTTAGGAGGGAGGCGGATGAAAGTGAGAGTGTTTAGGGTTGATGGGAGAATTTTTAGGGTATGAGGGTCATTGTGAGTGTTTTATATCTCCGAATTTTTAGGTTAAGATTGATATGGATCGGTTACCATTCTCTCACATGGGCCAGATATTGAATGATGGTGTCGTGGGCTTGCTACGAATCATGGGCCATATACCAATGTTGATGTCACGAGTACATGGGCTGCGGTGGACATGGATATTATGTCATATACATTTTACGTATACATGGACTTTACGTACACAATTTTTGATTAGGAGAATTGGTGTTACGTATGAGAATATTGGTGAAAGTGTATAGGATATATATTGTTATCAGGATTGGACATGATTTTGTGCTTCAGACCGAATATGGGATTGAGAATAATTGGACTTTAAATTTAATGTTGATGTTTATTGGAAATCTTTGGATCGCTTATGTAAGATTTGAAGTGATAATATGATATTTGAGACGTACAAATGTACATTGATCATGCATTTTGATATTAAGAGATTTGCTAAAGAGATTGGTTGATGATGCATTTGGAATCATGAGCGTTGATTGTGAGATTTGGAGATGAGATATGTTGGGTTATGTTGTATGGTACTTTGGTATATACATTTTCACGGATAATAGTTTTTCACGGCCTGAATTGATAATTTGAACAAGGTTGACTATGGGGTTGTTTGGACGATATCTTTATTTGGCTTTGACGTGAGGTTTTCCGGACGTGGTTACTTATTTTGTCTTCTTTATTTCTACCCTTCCGCGAAGATGACTTGTTTGGGCATTTATAGAGCGTGATAAAGACTTGGCTATTTAGTTTCTTTTGTGATTCTTTCCTTAACCCACAAAGGAACTATCACTTAGGTGTCTCATGATTGAGGATACGTCAAGAGGTTTTGTACATTGGGTACACCATTTCTTTTCACAAGGATAAGTACAAGCTTAAGTAACAAATCTGGGGAATTCTACTTCATGATCAAGTTTGGTATATCGGGTTTACTTCTATATGTGGTCACCGCAATGTAAATTGACGTAACGCGTGAATGATGTGTTTACCAAAGTGTTTATTGGATGGTTGATGTTATTGTTGATGTCGGATTATGAACCGTTGATGAACCGCTGCATGTGCCCCTAAAATCAGATATTCACCGAAACCAATGCTGTCATAACACATTCAACTTGACATTGTTTACGGTTTAGTCTTGATTTTGTAAAATTGTTGAGTCTATTATAGATTTGATGATACAAAACAAGAAGAATGAAACATGAAGGATTAAAAGTGACAAGAGGGAAACTACAAAAAGATGGAGGATTTAGAAGATTCTAGAAGATATGCTTAAAAGAATATTTAGTTTCCTAATTGAATTATGATTCTCTTGAAACCCTAGTTGTCTCTATTATATAAAGAGACATAGGTCATTAGTTTTATTGTACGCACAAGATGTAGACGCCTAAAGGTGTGTGTAGGTGGGAACCAAGGCGTTGGGATTTGGGAAAACGCTAGGTTTAGTTAGTTAGTGTTAGATCAAGTCTTTGATCTTTATTATAGTTAGTTAGTTTATGATAATGAAAAACCTTGTTCATAATAATGTTGATTCTATGTTTGAATATTCCGCTTTCATTATTATGTGTTCCTAGATATAATATTAGACCTCGTCTAAGAGCTTACAACGATCTTCACATGTGGTATCGAGCTCGGCCTCGTGATATCTAGGATCTACAAGGTTTCTTGGCTAAAAAGAATGAAGAAAATCAATTTTTACAAAATTCGCAACTTTCTGCAGGTCGTTTTCAAGAGGGCATAACTTTTATTGAACCGTTGGATCGAGCTAAAATTTTTGGTGGCATCTCAAGATATCCATCTAAAGTTTCACCAAAGGGATTGTCAATTAGAGCTCTCAATCAAAAGTTATAAGATGTCGAACTCGCGCAGAAAATTCGTAAGGTTACTACAAGACCGCTTTGAAACGATCATAACTTTTTCGTTAACCGCTGGATCGTGACGAAATTTTGGGTGGATGTTCTCTATATATCAATCTAACTTTCCACCGGAGGGATCTTCGATATAAGCTTTTATGTGAAAGATATATGTCGTCAAGTTGGTCAGCCGTGAAATCACTGAACATGCAAAGTATCGCTACCATTTTCAAAGTATTGTTAGGATTTTTACAAAGTAATCGCTATGAGTTAAAGCATCGCTCTTGGACACGAAAGTATCGCTCATTAGGATGAAAGTACCGCTCTTGAATTAAAGTATCGCTCATTGGACCTTAAAGTACGCTTTGGAGTTTTTAAAGCATCGCTTGTATATTTTCAAAGAACTCATGTCACCGTAAGTCTCGCTCAAAGCATCGCTTCTCGCATTCAAAGTATTTCTTACAAAGTCTCGCTCAAGGTTTTTACATATAAATTTATTTGGATTAGCAAGATAATGGTTTATTACGAGGAGATTTGGAATTAAGGGAAGTCGAGCATAATTATTGTTATGATTTTTGGACATACTACAGAGGTTATTCTTCACACACACAAGGAGTTTGGTGATTTGTTCTTAAAAGGATTCAAAAGGCTCGATTTGATTCTTATGGATTAATTGATTACTAAGAAGGTTGAATATCATTTATTTAATGTTGTAGTTGAGTTTCATGTGTTCGTGTTTTATCATATAGCTTGATGAATCTAGCAATGTGTGATTTTTCTTATGATGCTCTATGCACACATTGGCTATCACTTAAAGGAGTTACATTGTAGTGCTCAATGTCTCATACTAGTTGAGGATTCTTGTCAAGGATTGCGGTCTACTTATATTTGGTTCTGATAAGTATGGAGTCCATGGATAGTACAAGATTTAAGACATAAGTTTGGGAAATTTACTTCTTCATCAAATTCTATACTTGGTTTTCTTCACAAGTGATCATTACATAAAGCCTACAGATTTTGAAGAATTAGTTGATCTACATGCATCACTCAAGGGAAGTGTTTGATTTTACTATCGTTGATCATTATTACTACCGCTAGTTGGAGTTTTCACTCGCTTTGGATCCATTTTTCTTATGATGCGAATGGTGGGTGATTTGAAGCATTGGAAGTCTTAGATTGAAGTATGATATTGGTCTGTGGTGGTCAAGATCAAGTTTTCATATGTTCTCTATTTGTTGATAACAAAAAGGGAAGAGATGTTTGAGTGACATGTTCAAGTCAAGGGAAGATTGTTTCATTCATGGTGAGATTTAATGATCTCAACTTCTGCTACTTCGTCTATGGAAGTTCGTACAAGAATCGTATTTGTTTTGTCATCATCAAATAGGGGAAGATTGTTGAGTCTATTATAGATTTTATGATACAAAACAAGAAGAATGAAACATGAAGGATTAAAAGTGACAAGAGAGAAACTACAAAAAGATGGAGGATTTAGAAGATTCTAGAAGATATGCTTAAAAGAATATTTAGTTTCCTAATTGAATTATGATTCCTCTTGTAAACCCTAGTTGTCTCTAGTATATAAAGAGACATAGGGTCATTAGTTTTATTGTACGTACAAGATGTAGACGTCTAAAGGGGTGTGTGTGTGGGAACCTAGGCGTAGGGATTTGGGAAAATACCTAGGGTTTAGTTAGTTAGTGTTAGATCAAGTCTTTGATCTTTATTATAGTTAGTTAGTTTATGATAATGAGAAACCTTGTTCATAATAATGTTGATTCTATGTTTGAATATTCCGCTTTCATTATTATGTGTTCCTAGATATAATATTAGACCTCGTCTAAGAGCTTACAACGATCTTCACAAAATCCTCGAAAGAATCTAATTCTCGGTTTAAATCATAGACTTGTAAAATCCGTGACAATGGAAACATCCCGGTAATAGTAAAGTGCATTTCGGATCTATCTTACGGTTTATTCTTGGTTTTGTAAAACTCGCGAAAGAAACTATTTCTTGGTTTAAACCATAGAGTTGTAAAATCCCGAATGATGGAACCATCCCGGAGAAAGGAAAGTGTATTTCGGGATCTCATTTGATGTTGGTGCTACGGTTTTCGCTCAAGAAGGGATAAAAGGGTGTACTTCATGAATTGACGTGTTTGGATATTCGTCATGGCGGTTTGGTTACTTCAAAGTTTTACGGGTTATGCTCATTAAACCATGGTCGGATGAAACCATTATCATAGTTCACTTAAAACGCCAAAGGAGGCTAGATTTGAGCTTTTAACCGTAAGATGTGACAACGGAGTTAATTCACTATTATTTATTTGAGGTTGAAGTGAAATATCATGAGCAAGTGCATTTAGTATCCGGGTTATCGGGGATGGTTGATGAAGATTCTTCAAGATCCTTGTTCGAGCTTATTATCACAAACAAAGACTTGGAAATCTAGTTATTGTTGGGTGTCTTTACCTTTATTTTACCACTTGGGGAATTGGGCTCTTACCACCACAAGATAACTATCACTTTAAGGAGTTACATTGTTGTGCTCAGTGTCACATTCAATTGTGGATTTTCAAGAGGTGATGTACGCCTTATACTTGATGGTTGGTTGGTTGAAGAGTATAGAGTACATAGAGAGTACTTAGAGATGCTAATGGAAATCGGCACCGCTTTTTGTTACATATGTGCAAGTTTAAGTCACGAGTTCGGGTAGTTTACTTCAGTGGACAAATTCATCATATTGGTTTTTCTCCATCACCGTCACGAAAAGAGCCCATTGAATGATAATGGTGATGATTACATGTTTTGCCAAGAGATGATGAAAAGAGAGATTATGACGTTTGAACACAACAACTCATGCCTCGCTCTCCAAAGAAAAGAAAAGTGTACGTTTCACAGCACTTTATCTTCGAAAGAAGAGAAATCTTCTTATGACGCTTGAACACAAAGCCAAGCCTCGACTCTAAAGAAAAGAAAAGTGTACGCCTCAAGGCGCTTTATCTTTTGAAGAAGAGAAATCTTCTTATGACGCCCTGCTCACACCGGCCAGCCTCAGACTCCAAAGAAAAGAAATGTGTGCGCTTCAAGATTATCTTCTAAGAAGAGAAATCTTCTTATGACGTATGAACACAACAGTTCATGCCTCGTACTTTAAAGAAAAGAAAAGTGTACGCTTCAAAGGCGCTTTATCTTCAAGAAGAGAAATCTTCTAATGACGCTTGAATACTTCAGCTCAAACCTCGCTCTATAAAGAAAGAAAAGTGTACGCTTGAGTGTGCTTTATCTTCCAAGAAGAGAAATCTTCTCAATTATGACCATTCTCATCAACATGCTTCATGCTTTTCCATGCACTTTCAATTATCAAGTGAACCGGCTATCATGATTGTTTTCTTATTCCACTTGCTCAACTATAATGAAGATGGAGACATCATGTGCTAATATTGCGGGGGAGAAGTGTGAATAGACTACATTGGGTTAAGATATAATCAAGAATGGTATCTCCGCATGCAATTCTTGAGGGGGAGAAGAAGTATGATAATTTTGCATGGTTGATTGTTATTAGAGAATAAATGGTCAAACAGCTCCAAACTCATGTAAGAACCGAGCTTCTTCTTATCGGGTCATCTTCACATGGAGTTTTCTTCATGAGCCGTTGGTTGACATCTTCACATAGGTCGATATGATTATCGACAAAGTGCTTCCGTTAATGCTTCACGACACATCAACATGATGATTCGAACAATCTCTCGTTTTGTTTGATGTGATTGGTAGTTTGGTGTTACCATTTCGTGTGTTCGCTAAGCGGCCCGATTGCCGATTTCCTTGATGAACATCTTTCTGTTCTTGTCTGATTGGGAGGGATATTAATTAAGGGGATTTTCAAGATGTAAGTTAATTGGGATGCTTTGTGGTGTGTTGAAGATGTGAACTATCTATTCCCCAACTGGACAATCTTGAAGAAGGCCGAGTCTAAAGTTGGTTCTACATTTTCGCTACATGTTAGAAGACTAAAGACAAGTTGCATTTGATTATCTAAAGACTTCTTCTTATTCAAGCATTCATCATAAAGATTGTCGGTTTAGGGGAGAACACTAATCGGGGGAAGGTGAAATGTCTGATTTAATCCCCAATTAGACTTGCTCACATTCTTCACAAGTTGATTCTCACAAAGACTTTCAAGTGTTCTTCTCAATGATTTCTAGTATACGGCTTATAGTGTGTTGTCGATTATGAAGTATCAAAACCGGCAAGGGGAAGGAGACAAGCGCCTCAAACGCGAGTAAACTTGATGAACTTAATACTCTAATTAATTGAAGATATCCCGGAAGACAAATTTTATTACCGCAGAAACTCAAGGTTTGACTCATGGCGAGTAAACTTGATGAACTTAATTCTTCTAAGTGATCAAGATATCCCGGAAGACGATGTCATGACCGCAGAGAAACTCAAGGTTTTACTCATCAAGGTGCTTAGTGTTCTTATTCCAACCACGCTGGGGAAGTGATGGAAGAGAAAGTTTATGAAGATAAAAGAGGTACACAAGTACGACATATTCGTGGGAGATAAATGTGTAACATGAAGGAGGTGTTATCATTATTCTCTCGCTGGGAATGTGTGTACTGGATTATTGAGCTCATACACATTCATCGTGACTAAAGACGGAACATAGGGAGGTGTTCTTCATTACCCTCATGATGTGTATTCGAGAGTTCTTGGATATTGGTGTACTGGTTCTCGAGCTTCATACACGCTCATCGTGGAATAAAATGTGAACATGGGAAGGTGTTCTTCATTCCCTCATGAAGTGTATTCGAGAGTTCTTGAGCATTATACAAAGAGATTGACCGCATCAATTCAACTACTTGGGGAATTGTTCTCTTGACACCTTTTGGAATAGATCGCCTGACGCCGCTTGAAAAGAAATATGAGAAGATTGTTTTATGTGTGGATGATACGGTGTCGTTGTTCTATTGGATGATATAACCTCTAACAAAGAATCACGGTGATTATTCTTAAAAGGAGCAACAAGTTCGATGATAATGGTGTGCTTTGTGCACTGGCTAAGGAAGCTTGAAAGAAAGCTTTGAATCGCTTTCACCTAAAGGATTTTTAGTTTGGGGAAGTCGCCAAAGTCTCACTTTCGATGGTTCAATTTCTTTCTTCAATGCAAGAGCCTCTAAGTTTTGGTGGTGAAAGTTTTAGGGATGATGATTTCTATCTTCTACAACGGGTCGCTCGATATCCTTATCTCGCACTCATATCATCATCTTCTTAAACTATATCATCTACTCTATCTGTATATATCTATCAAAACCAAAATACAAAATTTATAAAACCTACAAAAGAAAATAGAAAATATAAAATCAACAAAACCCATAAAATCGAAAATTTGAAAAAGACCAAAATATGTTTCTAAGACATGTCTTCCGTATCGATAACATCTACGGTCTTAGAAATGTCATTCAATAATGGCACGGGACCATATATGAAGTTCGAAAGGTGAGGTGTAAATATTCTTTTCAAAACATGTCTAAAAATATGGCTTACGCTTATTTCTGATCAGAACCCGGCTTCAAATAATGGCTTGCGCTTATTTCGATCAGAACCCATGCTTAAACCATGGTTTGCTATTATTTCGTATAGCAACCCGCTTCTTTATAGAAAGGAAAGTGTTGCGCTAAACAAATTTTCAAATATTTCATGCACTTTTCCTAAAATCAAAATGAGGAAAGTATGTCGAAGGACTGCTGTTCCTACTCAAATATTTTTCCTTCAAAATTCTTCAGAAAAATATTTGTTTTAACAAATTGGTGGTAAATGAGTTGCTTGTAAATCAATCAGTTTCAGAGTTTTTATAAAAATTGAAAACTCAATCAATGACTTCCGCGCTCTTAATCTTTTCATAAAATGAGTCATTGATTGAGGGGGAGAATGTTTTCAAATCTATATCATCTAACGAGATTATCTAATTATCCTATATGCTTAATTGAAAATGATGTTAACCTATGTTGAAGGACTAGGTGCCTAGGATATGATTTTTAGGATTAGATGATTAGAGTTTGATAAACACATTATTCCCATGCCTTAACATGATCTGATTGAGATGTTGTATTGACTTTTATTAGTCGATTGTCGTTGGGTGATGTCGACCACCATATATCCAGATGTGTTCACTAACGATGCGGTATATTGGTATATAAGAATGCTCCCGATCCCGATCCCACAAATGAAGATGATTGATGCCGAAAGGAAAGGGTAACTATATCTTGGGTTGACAAATGAAGAAACCGAGCTTTATTGGACTTCAATGTAGAGTTGGCATAAATGCAACGCAAGAGGTGTCAATGCATCAACAGATGGTTTTTAAGTGATGAAGAAACGGAGCTTAATTTGACCTCGCTTGGCATTAAATGCAACGAAGAAGTCTCATCGCATTTGCATATTCGTTTTTCTTCCAACCCTCAAGAACAATAACAAAAGCTTCTCAACCACTAATGTATCTTTGTGCAGATACCATTTTTAAACAATTTTAAGAAAATTTGAATAAATTGTTTTGAAAATTGAAAATATTGTTTTGAAAATTAATTGACTAAATTTTGAAAATCACCGACTTCATTTTATCAAAATCTTAAGTCACTCAATCATCGACTACGGTCATCGATCGAGGGGAGAGTGATTTAAAATAAAGTATTTTCAAATGATATTTCTTCATAAAAGTCCGGTTTGTACGTTAAAATGTGGTGATCTAAAGATTTAATGTTATGTCATAGTATGATTTTTCTTTTGAATCAAGGTCTTTCAAAATGAAATTTTTACATTCGTTTTGTTTGATTGTGAAATTGTTTTATTTTACTTAAAGATCTCTTAAAACTATCATACCGACACTAACAATCTTTAATGTCTAAATCTGTTCTTTATTAATCATTTTTAAAATTAAATTTTGCCACGCCTTCCCTAAAACTTTTCTAAATGATTTAAATCGATGGGATCACAAATCTCAAATGGTTTGATATTTTGATCGTGGAGAGACCGTGATTTAAATCTCAAACTGCTTTTATGGAATCGGTTTTAGTCCTTTATAGGCACTCCCGCCCATGTGCCAAATGATTTCAAATACATAATGCACATGTTGAGGAGGAGGATTTATCCAAAACAAGATGAGTATTTAAACCAGCCACATATTCTCCCATGTTTTCTAAACCTCATTAACACTTGGGATCCAAAATCTCAAAGGGTTTGATATTTTTGATCGGGGAGAATTTGTGATTTAATAATGAAATTTGATAAAAGGTGATCGTTTGATTCAATTGTCAGGCAGTCGCTTCTCATATGTGCTAAACGCTTCAATCTTGAAGCACATATTGAGGGGAGCATTTTAAAAGAAAATAAACTATCGAGGTACAAAAGCTTTTATATTTTAACATAAAGTACCTTGATTGAGTTTTCAAATGGTTTTCTTAATGGTTTTTGTGATTGTGGATGTGTTTCAAAAGAACTCTTTCCTCTATGTGATAAAATGATTTCAAATATCGTATGCACATATTGAGGGGGAGAAGTTACCAAAGAAAATCAAAAGGCTTTTTCTAAGGAAATTGTGATCAAGAAATTATTTCAAAGAACTCTTGCCTCCATGTGCTAAACAATTTCAAATCATATACACATGTTGAGGGGGAGCATTTCTAAATGATCAAAACAATTAAGGTACAAAATGCTTTGATTTTATATCACAAGTACCTTGATTGATTTTTCCAAATGATTTTTCAATTGGTTTCAAAAAGGAATGAACTGTACCAAAAGACCGACCATTTTACTTTAAGTATGGAGTTATAAGGATGGTGAGGTTAGGTATTAGTTCCCACGATCCGCCAGAGTCGGAGGGATCTACCCAGGACAATCCACTAGATGGTGTAGAGTCCTTAGGTATGATGAAAAAAGGAGAAAATGAGAAATGGAAGAGTGGATCGAGACCGAGCTAGTATCGGAATAAACCCAACAAGGTACTAGTTATGAAGTCTCGTAAGCATCAAGGTTGAAGAATGAAAAGAAATGAATGTGAAAAGGGTGAAAGAAATAGCCCTCCAATAATTCAACCTTAGGCGTAAACCGGTTCAATTCATATGCTACCGGTGGTTACCAAGGTAAAATCGGTATGAAGACAAGACGTCATGGACCCAAAGGACGACCGCACTACAACTTCCCAAACCACTCAAGTTCCTCTTAAAAAGGCTTGTTTCATTCTCACGGGAACCGACATAATCTATCGACTTTTCTTAGAGATTGTTGATATTGAAGAAGGAGACCTCTCCCTAGTCTCCCGATAGGAACCAAATGTGCACTATTGAGTCTAGAGCCAAGAGATCATCCACAATATCTCATTAGGACACAAATTTAATGAAGACTTGCTGTTTCACACAATGTGGAAAGTAAGTATATATTAAGAGTCCTACGCATTATCCTTGTGGTATTGCTAGAACATCTGAGTGATATGCAAAAATATTCACGATGAAGATGGAAAGCCTTCTAGAGCCAACATCAAACAAGCTCTTGGTAGGTGGCATGTGAGATCTTTCATAAGATCAAGCTTGTGACAACTGGATAGAAACGATGGGGCGATTCATTCGTGAATCAACCTGGGTCCAGGAAATGAATTGATGAATGCTTTTGGAAAAACCGTTCGATGTGCAAATCTTCTTTCTCTAGCACATCGAATGTGTATTCATTTTCAAACTCAAAAGTATCTCCGATTGAAAAGTACTTTTGGAAACCGCTCGATGTGCGAATCTCTTCTTTCTAGCACATCGAATGTGTACTTTTCAAATACAAAAGTATTTTTGGTTGAAAACCGATCTTTCTCATAAAACCTTCGTCGATTGCAAAACTCTTTTTCAAGCAATACGCGATTGTTTGTCAAATCATTTTTCATCAATCGGTGAATCTCAATTTCTTTGGTTCACTCACTCGTGTTGTCTTCTTTGAGACGCTCCGGTTTGAGAACGGCTAGAAAAATTGCGAAACCCCGTCAAGGAGATTCTAGGAATCCTACCGATCACGGCAAGATTTAATCGATCAACGGGAACCGTGGGCGTGTACCTCAATTCAACGAAAGTGATCAAAGACACTTTCGTGTATTTTATTGCTAACCGTTGTTTGCAGTACATTTGACGGTTGTACCGATCAAAATTGAGGAGTCATTCCATAGCCGCATGCTCACAAGATCCACACTTAATTAAAGAAATCATGACGGTGCATATCTACGTAACTCGGCTCGATATTTTCATACTATGATTCTCGCTACGCCGCAAATATCATGAACCAAGAAAGCTCGCTACTCGATGAAAAGATGTCATGATTCAAGTGTGAGCATGTCGGTCCAAAAGTCACAACTTCACATGAAGGCAACACTACTATGGATGATCCAGAGATTTCTTGTGATCGATGATCTCAAAGAAAGCTCAAAGATCATCAAAGATGTGGATCAGTTCAAAGACCTCCACTTAAAGTACAAAATATGCGGACTATGAAGAGTCATTGCTAAAGCACAAAGATTGTGAAAGTGAAGAATTCAAGTCTACGAGCTCAAGAACAAAGACAAAGATAGAATGCTAGGATTCAAAATGTATTTCATGGGGTGACCTCCCTTAGGAGGAGATTGTTAGGAGTTGGAAATTCCATGTTAAAGTGTCAGTCACCCCAATTATGGTCTAGCATAAGTTAGCTCATAGACGTTTCGTTATTTACGTTATTTAGTAGTTAATTAGTTAATTAGTAGCGTATAATAGTTTAGTGTCACACCGTGGAGGAAGGACGGGTCTTACCCATCAGACACCGATCCACAGCCGTCAGAGGTCGTTTAGTTTGTAATCTATAAATACCCTCTACCTTGCAAGGTAGAGGGTGGAAGTTCTAATCTAACCTTTTACACTTTTGATTATCTCTCTAGAATTCCCTCTCTACTCTCTTCATCTCTCTAACCATGGCATTCATATACTATCACCATCCTAGAACACCCGAATCATCTAACAACATTATATTCACGATCCTACAGTTTCGCAGCTGTTCTAGCCGTTCTCAAACCGGAGCGTCCCAAAGTAGACAACACGGAGTGAGTGAACCAGCAAATTGAGATTCATTGATTGATGAAAAATTAATTAGAAAACAATCACGTATTGCTTAGAAGAAAGAGTTTTGCAATACGACGAAGGTTTTATGAGAAAGATCAATTTTCAATCAAAAATACTTTTTGTATTTGAAAAAGAATACACATTGGATGTGCTAGAGAAAAGAAGAGATTTGCACATCGAACGGTTTTTTCAAAAGTATTTTTTCAATCAGAGATACTTTTTGTGTTTGAAATATGAGTACACATTCGATGTGCTAGAGAAAAGAAGATTTGCACATCGAACGGTTTTTCCAAAAGTATTCGTCAATTCATTTCCTAGACCAAGGTTGATTCAAGAATGAATCGCCCATCGCTTTCTATCCAGCTTGTCACAAGCTTGATCTTTTGGAAAGATCTCACATGTCACCCACCAAGAGCTTGTTTGATGTTGGCTCTAGAAGGATTTCCATCTTCATCGTGAATACTTTACATATCACTCGGATGTTCTGGCAATACCACAAGGATAATGCGTAGGACTCTTAAATATATTCTTACTTTCCACATTGTGTGAAACATCAAGTCTTTATTAATTTTGTGTCCTAATGAGATATTGTGGATGATCTCTTAGCTCTAGACTCAGTAGTTCACTTTGGTTTCCTATGCCGGAGACTAGGGAGAGGGTCTCCTTCTTCAATATCAACAATCTCTAAGAGAAAGTCGAGATTATGTAGGTTCCCGTGAGAATGAAACAATCCCTTTTAAGAGGAACTTGAGTAGCTTGGGAAGTTACGTGCAATGCGCCATCGGGTCCATGACGCCTTGTCTTCAATACCGGTGTTACCTTAGTAACCATCACTTGCATATGTATTGAACCCGGTTTCACCTAAGGTTGAATTATTCGAGGGCTATTTCTTTTCACCCTTTTCACATTCAATTCTTTTTCATCTTTCAACCCCTTCAAGGCTTACCAAGACTTCATTACTAGAACCTTGTTGGGTTTATTCCAGCCTAGCTCTATCTCACCGACACTCTTCCCTTATTCTCACTTTTCTCCTTTTTCATCATACCTAAGGACTTCTACACTATCTAGTGGATTGTCCCTGGGTAGATCCCTCCGGCTCTAGCGGGATCGTGGGAACAAATACCTAACCTAACCATCCTTATAACACCATGCATAAAGTAAATTGGTCGTCTTTTGGTATTGTTCTTTCCTTCTTGAAACCAATTGAAAAATCATATGGAAAATCGATCAAGGTACGTGTGATACGAGATCAAAGCATTTTGTACCTTAATAGTTTTGATCATATAGAAATGCTCCCCCTCAACATGTGCATATGATCTTGAACTTGTTTAGCACATGGAGGCAAGAGTTCTTTGAAATATATTCTTGATCACAATTTCCGTGGAAAAAGCCATTTGATTTTCTTGGTAAATTCTCCCCATCAAAATGTGCGTTGGTTATATAAAATCATTTAACACATAGAGGAAATCTTAGAAGTACTTTCACGATCACATTTTCCATAGAGAAAACCATTAGAAACTTAATCAAGGTACATATGATAAAACGTTGAAACCTTTGTACCTTGATAGTTTAATTTCTTTCGAAATGCTCCCCTTAATATGTGCTTCGAGATTCGAAAGCGTTTAGCACATATGGGGAGCACCGCACTTTTGAGTCAAAAGATCACTTGTTATCGATTTCATATTTAAATCACATTTTCTCCCCGATAAAAATATCAAATCCTTTCAGATGTTGGATCTCAAGTGATTTAAATAGGTTTAGAAAACATGGGATAAAATATGCCTGGTTTAAATTCTCTTCTGGTTTATGGATAAATGCTCCTCTTCAATCATGTGCATTATGTATTTGAAATCGTTTGGCACATGAAGGAAGGAGTGCTTTTGAAACAACAACCCTTTAAAAGCGACTTGAGATTTAAATCACGATCCCTCCCCCGATCAAAAATTTCAAACCAATTGAGATTTGTGATCCCAATTGATTTAAATCATTTAGAAAATTTTGGGGAAAGACGTGGCATGATTTAATTATGAAAATGATTAATAAGGAACAATTTTTCAACATTAAAGATTGTTAGTGTCAGGTATGATCGTTTTTAAGTGATCTTTAAGTAAAATAAAACAATTTCACAATCAAACAAGAACAGAAAAAATTTCATTTTGAAAGATCTTTGAGTTTTAAAGAAAATCATACCATGACATAACATTAAATCTTTAGATCACCACTTTATGTTGTACATAACGGACTTTTATGAAGAAATATCGTTTGAAAATATTTTATTTGAAATCACTCGCCCCCTCAATCAATAACCGTATTCGTTGATTGAGTGACTTATGTTTAAAATGAAGCCCGGTTGATTTCAAAATTTGAGTTCAGTTTATTTTCAAAACAATATTTTTCCATTTTCAGAACAATTTTATAATATTTGTTTGAAAAATGGTGTTATTCACTACTTGTCCTGCACAAAGATACGTTAGGTGGATAATAAGCTTCTGTTGTTGCTGTAAGGCTGGAAGAAAACCATCTACAGATGCAGTGAGACCTCTGACGTTGCATTTGTCATGCCAACTTTCCATAGAGGTCCAATTGAGCTCCGTTTCTTCTTTTGTCGGCCCAAGAAATGATTACCCTTTCCTTTCGGCATCCAATCTTCTTCGTTTGTGGGATCCGGATCGGGAACATTCTTATGAACCATGATATCTACATACGTTAGTGGACATACAAACAGATATATGGTGGTCGACATCACCCAAACAGTAATCGACTAATAAAAGTCAATTCAACATATCAATCAGATCATGTAAAGCATGGGAATAATGTGTTTATCAAACTCTAATCATCTAATCCTAACAATCATATCCTAGGCACCTAGTCCTTCAACGTAGGTTAACATGTTTTACATTTAAGTATATAGGATAATAAGATAAGCCCGTTAGATGATATAAATTTGAAAACATTCTCCCCCTCAATTAATGACTCATTATTTGAAAAGTAAAAGCGTTGAAGTCATTGATTGAGTTTTGCAAATTTATGAAAACACTGATTCTGATTGATTTTTAAGCAACTCATTTTCCACCATTTTGAAACAAAAAATATTTTTCTGAAGAATCTTAGAAGGAAAAACATTTGTGTAGGAAAAACATTTGTGTAGGAACAACAGTCTTTTTGACGACATGCTTTCCTTGTTTTGTTTTAGGATAAGTGCACGAATTTATGAAAATTGTTTTAGCGCATCACTTTCCTCTTTGAAGAGCGGGTTGTTGTCAGAAATAAATAGCAAGCCATAGTTTTGAAGCACGGGTTACAGTCTGAAGTAACTGCAGGCCATAGTTTGTGACATGTTTTGAAAAAAAATATTTACACCTTCTGCTCGAACTTCATCTATGGTCCCGTGCCATTATTGAATGACATTTCTAAGATCGTAGATGTTATCGATACCAGAAGACATGTCTTAAGAAAACATATTTTTGCCTTTTTCAAATTTTTTGATTTTTTATGGGTTTTTGATGATTTTATATTTTTCTATTTTGTTTTTGTTGGTTTTATATTTTTGTATTTTGTTTTTGATAAATATTTACAGAGATAGTTTAGATGATATAGTTTAAGAAGATGATGATACGAGTACCGAGATAAGGATATCGAACAACCCCGTTGTAGAAGATAGAAATCATCATCTCTTAAGCATCCACCACCAAAGCTTCCGAGGCTCTTGAGAAGAAGGAATTGAGCCTTTAAGAATGCGAGACTTTGGCAGCTTCCCCCCAAACCGAAAATCCTTTAGCTGAGCGGATTCAAAGCTTTCTTTCAAGCTTCCCTTAGCCAGGTGCACAAAGAAGCACACCATTATCATCGATCTTGCTGCTCCTTTTAAGAATGATCATTGATTCTTCGTTCGGGGTTATATCATCAGATAGAACAGCAAAGTATCATCCCACACATAAGTAACTCTTCTCAAATTTCATTCCACTGAAGTCTGAAGCGATGCATCCCCAAAAGTTGTCAAGAGACCACAACCCCCAAGTAGATGAATTGATGCAGTCAGTCTCTTAGAATATAGCTCACGAACCCCAAATACACATATACCCAAAGACAAAGAAACTTATAACATCGAAGTAGCAGATTAAGTTCGATAGCCAAAGAATAACCCTAATGTATACTTTTCTCCTCAAGAAAGTGTATGAAGCTTCACCCGAATGCCCAAAGAGAGAATAACCGATAAAATTGAAGAAGCGGTAGGAATCACCGATTATCTCTGCGGATGTCAACTCCTAATAAGCGATTATATCTCTAAATCACCGATTAAGCTCTCAAGTGAAACAATTGAAGCGTCCCCAATGTACACAATCTTCTCCCTCGATGATTTCGATAGCATCAAAATCATCACACACTGTGTACCTCTTTATCACCGAAACTAACTCTTCCATCTCTTCCCCCACATAGTTGGAATGAACATTAAACGCCATGAGTAAAACCTTGAGTTTCTCTGTGGTAATGACATTTGTCTTCATGGGATTTCATCAATCACTTAGAAGTATTAAGTTCATCAAGTTTACTCGTGTTTAGATACGTGTCTCCTTCCCCCTTGCTGGTTTTGATACTTCAGAATCAGCAACACTTTGTAAGCCCATATATTTGAAATCTTTTGAGAAGAACACTTTAAATCTTTGTGAGAATCAACTTGCTGAAGAATGTGAGCAAGTCTAATTGGGATTAAATCTGACTTTTCACTTTCCCCCAATTGGTGCTCTCCCCTAAACCGACAATCTTTATAATGAATGCTTGAATTAAGAAGAAGTCTTTAGATCGTTAAATGCAACTCGTCTGTAGTCTTCTAACATGTAATGTAAAATGTATAATGATCAGACTCGACCTTCTTCAAGATTGTCGGTTTGGGAATAGAAATTTAACATCTTCTTCTCACCAAATGCATTCCCATTAACTTAAATATAACAAATCCCTTAACTCAAATCCTCCCAATCAAACAAGAATGTAAAGATGTTCATCAAGGAAATCACCTCAGAATCGGAAGCACTTTTTCGTTAAACTCATCAGTCCGTGAGAAGATGTCAACCAACAGCTCTTAGAAGAAACTTCATGTAAAGATGACCCGATAAAAAGAAGCTCGGTTCTTACATGAGTTTAGAGCCGTTTGACCATTTATCCTCAAATATCAATCAACCATGCAGTAAATTCACACTTCTTCTCCCCTTCAAGAATTGCATACGGAGTTGCCATTCTTGATTGAATAAGTGAAAATCATCCAAATGTATTCTATTCACACTTCTCCCCCTCAAAGGTAGCAAATGATGTCGCCATCGTCATTATAATTGAGCAAGTGGAATAAGAAAACAATCAATGATGAGTTCGTTCACTTGATGACCGAAAGCGCATGGAAAAATCATGAAGCATGTTGATGAGAATGGTCATAAATAAGAAGATTTCTCTTCTTCAAAAGATAAAGCGCACTGAAGCGTACACTTTTCTTTTCTTTGAGGTACGAGGCTTGAATTGTTATGTTCAAACGTCATAAATCTCTCTCTTTTCATCTACTCTTGGCAAACATGTAATCAACCCATTATCATTTAGTAGGCTCTTAGTCATGACAGCTGATGGAGAAAACCCAATATGATGAATTTGACCCTGAAGTAAAAAACCCGAACTCGTGACTTAAACTTGCACATATGTAACAAAGAGCGGTGCCGAGATTTCATCCTCCATTGGATCTCTAATTACTCTATACTCTTCATCCAACCAACCTCAAGTATTAGACGTACATCACCTCTTGAAAATCCACAATTTAATGTGACACTGAGCACTACAACGTAACTCCTTAAAGTGATAGTTATTTTGTGGTGGTAAGAGCCCAATTCCCCCAAGTGGTAAAAGAAAAGGAAAAGTCACCCAACAATAACTAGATTTCCAAGTCTTCATTTTTTATACTAAGCTCGAACAAGGATCATGAAGAATCTTCATCTAACCATCCCCGATACCTTTAGATACTAAGTACACTTGCCCGTGATATTTCACTTCAACCTCAAATAAATAGTAGTGAATTAACGCCGTTGTCACATCTTCTTATTAACTGCTCAAATCTAGCCTTCTTTGACGTTTAAATGAACTTTGATAATGGTTTCATCCCAACCATGGTTAAAAGCACATAACCCCGTAACACCTTGTAATAACCCAACTGTCATGAGCACAATCTAAACAAACACCCAATTCATGAAGTACACCCTTTTATCCCTTCTTCGAAGCAGAAACCGTAGCACCAGCATCAGATAAGATCCCGAAATACACTTTCCTTTCTCCAGCATGGTTCCATCATTGCGAGTTTTTACAATTCTATAGTTTAAACCGAGAAATAGTTTCTTTCGCGGGATTTTACAAAACCAAGAATAAACCGTAAGATAGATCCGGAAATACACTTAACTAATACCAGGATGTTTCCATTGTTACGGGATTTTACAAATCTATGATTCAAACCGAGAAATAGTTTTTTCGCGGGATTTTACATAATCAAGACTAAACCGTAAACAATGTCAGCTTGAATGTTTTTATGGCGAGTTTGGTTTTGGTGAATATCTGTTTTTAGGGGAACATGCAGCGGTTCATCAGAGGTTCATTCTCCATCATCAACAATTCTTCTCCCATATGTAGAATACTTCCCAAACCATACTAAGTCGAATAGTATACACTCATTTCCCCTGGAGGTTGACCGTAGCACATCAAAGTACACGTTTCTCCCCCATGATGGCTTCGAACCTTCGGAAGCATCATAACGTGTACGACCATCTGCACGAAAAGTTCTTGACATAAGCAAACATCTTGAAAAGTCATGACTGACGCTGAGATTCTTGAAAGATCTTGCTTAGACTGTGAATTATTATTGACATTCAGTGGCATCGAATAATCTATGGGAATTCCTGATCACATCTCATCCATTCAACTATTTGGTAAACATATCATCCACGTATTTAGTCGGCTATCGCAGTGATCACTAGAAGAAGTAAATCCGATATACCAATGCTTGAACATGAAGTAGAATTCCCCTGATTTGTTACTTAAGCTTGTACTAATCCTTGTGAAAAAGAAATTGTGTACCCAATGTACAAAACCTCTTGACGTATCCTCAACTGCGTGAGACACCGAAGTGATAGTTACGTTGTGGGCTAAGCGAGACAGAATCACAAACGTAACTAAATAGCCAAGTCTTTATCACACTCTATAAATGCCCAAACAAGTCATCTTCGCGGGAGGGTAGAAAGAAAGAAGACGAATCGTGCCCGGAAAATCTTACATCAAATCCAAATAAGAAATATCGTACAAACAACCCCGTATTCAACATTTTCAGTAAACACTTCAAGCCGTGACATACAATTCTTCGTGAAAATGTTTAAACCAAAAGTATCAAACCTCATAACTCAACGAATTTCATCATCTCATCATTTCACATCAAATTACATAGTCAAATCATTTCATCAAATCTCATATATACAATCAAGTTTTGAGAAGCCCAACCGCAACTTTGAATCCCGATTCATATCCCGACAGAGATAAACCAACTCGGTTGAGTTATCAAAGTTAATGTATCATGAACACTGCCTTGCATACCCGATCATCTCATCCAAATCTCATCAAATCTCATATTATCATATCACATATTACAACATACCTCACTCATTCCCACATAATATCAATACACAAACCGCATATCATAAAGCCTGTGAATACATGTTACAAACTAACAATATTCGGCCCAAATAATGTCTATCCAGTCTAAACGATTAATCTGGGCCCAAAGTAGTTAATACCCGATCAAATTACAACTAGGCTCAAATACATGGATATCCAATTCATACCACGTTACCCTAAAATTTTGGGGGTTATATAAACCTCACATATTACACTCAACCTAATCTTTAACAATCAACACCATTCACCAAACCCTAACAATACTCACACGCCTCCATTTACACATCCCTAATTTCTCTCAAAAAAAACGCAGCCTCCTTTTAATTATTAATCCAAATCTTTACCTCCCATATATCATGAAAACTGATCTACCATACTTTTCTATTCCAACCCAACGCATAAAAATCAGATCCAAGATAAGCTTTCCAACACCAATCACCTTGTATTATCGATCTTAATAGTGACCTCGCCACAGGGATGGCTTGAGAGTCATCATCGTGGCCACAGGGATGGTATGAGATTTTGATTAGGCATCAAGACCTTTCGATGAGCAGCATGTAGGATTAATAATTTTCATTTTGTTTTTGAGACTTAGATTCCTTTTAAATACTGTAATCGAATCAAAGACAATAGAAAAAGCATTATTGCTTATTTATTTTCTTTTAACGTTTCGTATATTGCAAGTAGGGATTAATGATTGATGTGGATCAAAAATTAAATCGTGTAATGATTAAACATGAACCTTTTGTGAGATCTCATATTGATTCGGTCTGAAATCATTATATATACATGTTATGAATGAACCTAGATGGAGTCATAACACTCTTGTTATGCACTTCATCAATAGTTAAGTTAAAATTCAACAATGATCTGTGATGAGATTCGAGGGTTTAGTTCCAATGATGTGGACTTTATGTAACAATGTGTAACCTTGACACAACTTTGAGATTAATTAGATAATTCATACATTTAGAGATAAAATATTTGATGAGAGTTTTCGAGGGATTTGCAATTTTGATGTAAAATAACTCCGAAACAATTATGAGAACATTTCTTCATTTTCATTTTGTTGTATTTATCAGTTGAGTCTTGGTAGAGTAGATGATGCTTGTGGTTGGTGTTGGATGAGTCTTGTACTTTTGAAGTTGATGATATTGTTGTATGTCGATAGGTGTATCATGGATAATTAGTTTAGATTGGTTGTGAATGTGATTAGTATTGAACCAAAACGACTTGTGTATGATTTATATGTTGGTTTTGAAAGACGAGGTTATAATCTGATGTAGTTTTTATAGGATCTTCTTCTGTGAATGGTTTATTCTTCATACTACCAGTCAAACCGTATTCACCTTCAAAACTTTATACAAATCGCATGTGCCTTTCATCAAAACGCATAGTATTTTATTGTCAAACCGCATGCCCTTTTCAACACAAATCGCATAGTTACTATTTTGACAAAACGCTTTTTTGACAAAACGCATAAAAGTCAACACTTTTATGACAAACCGTATCATTTCTGTATACACAAACCGCTATTGACCTTTTGACCACATATAGACAAACCGCATCCAGTTTTGAAATAACAAACCGCATAGCTGAAAACGCGTCAAAACGCACTTTCATTTAACAAGTCGCATAGCAGAATTAATTTGACAAATTGCATAGATGAAAATGCGTCAAAACGCACTTTCATTTAACAAGTCGCATAGCAGAATTAATTTGACAAATCGCATACTGGACAATGAATCTAGACATTTTTAACAGCAAACCGCACAGATGAATTTGACCACAAACTGATTAACTGCTTAACAACTCTTGAAAAAAAACTGTTAGACAAATCAGTAGCACTCATCAGTTTTAAAACAGTAATAAAACTTTTGACGAAAAACAGTTTTGACCATGTGCAGCATTCAATCAGTATATAACTTCAAGACTGTTTAGCATCATAAAACCAGATTCAATCAAGAACATAACACAATATCATCATCGCCTCAACACGCATCAAACATCTCTAAAACCACTACAAACCACAAGAAAAGCACGCACACACAAACCGTATTAAAAACCACATAAGACCATGAAACGAACCACGAGAATCAACACAAACAACAAAACCTTGGCTCTGATACCAATTCTAGGATTGTATATTATGTTGTTTGATGATTCGGGTGGTCTAGGGAGATGATTAAACAAGTGTGCCATGTTTAGAGAGTGAAAGAGATGAGAGGAAGTTCTTGAGAGAGAAAGTAAAACACAAAATGCAAGGTTAGATTAAGAAGCTTCACCCCTTCCAAGGATGGAAGGGGTATTTATTGTTACAATACTACGCCCTCCTGTCGGGCTGTGGATCAGGCATACAGTGGGTAAAGACCCGTCCTTCCTCCACGGTGTTACTCTAAGCTAGACTAAGCTAATAACTAACTAACAAACATGTAAATAACGATATGTCTACGAGCTAACTTATGCTAGATAATAGTTGGGGTGACCGACACTTCATAATGGAATTTCTAATTCCTAACAATAACTGGGTTGGCCACCCAAATTTGGTATTTGACTTCCCTTAGAATGCATGTTTGTGTCAGTTCATCGACCTCCTTGCAAGCGGCAGCGTTTCTTTCGGGGGCTAGGCTCCTTCTTTTCTGCTTAATGGGCTCAATATGCTTGTACTCGTTGAGCCTGTGTTATGTTCAAGGGCTTTCCGTCTATTAACAATGTTCTTGGGACTCTGTCATGTCGAATATTTCCATGCAAAATATCAAGGTTAGTTCAGAATACTCCATGAGCTTCGCCTTGAAATTCACGGAGTTGCTTTCCTATCACCACCGCCTCACTTGGGGTAGCTAGGGTTTACTACGACCCGCTCTTCCGCATCCGCATAACTTAGAATTGCTATCGGAGGCTCCTCCGGCCCTTCTTTGACCTTCTTGACACCATATACTCCCTTATCTGCCCCATAATTAGAATGAACAGTTCCCACTCCGAAGGGAGTTTGAAACTTAATGGCAGCATGTATGGTGGAAACTACAATGACCATCCTTTGCATAGCTTTCTCTCTATTAGCAAATTGTAAGGAGAATCTGACCTGACTATGACGAAGGTGAGCATTTCTGTGCGGGATAAGGGCCCTTCGCATATAGTCATTTCCAAATGTACCTCTCCAAGAGGCCATGAGTGTTCGCCGAAGAATCCTACCAAAGGTGTTTTTGAGTCTACCCTCTGCGAGCGTATAGATGGTTTGAGCTTTAGGAAGTAGTGCTCATAGATGATCTCGCAGGAGCTTCCACAATCCATGTATGCTCGGTTTACCTTCCTGTTGGAGAACCATACCTTGATGACCATGGGGTCAGTCGAAGGTGTCTGCCTCAGAATAGACGGGAATGTTATCTCTCCTACACTTCCCAGCTCTCTCTCTGCTCCTTTCCGCTTTAAGGTTGGATCGTGCCTGTGCACCATCAGTATCAGAGCTTCTGCAGGGGTAGCTTCCTTTTTGTTCCCTTTCCACTCACCTAGCTGAGTGTCGGAGAACTTGTCCTTCCCCTTCTTGATGCCTTTAACCAGATGTGCCAAATGCCCGGAGCGTACTGCCTCCTCAATCTGCCTCATAAGGTCTCTGCAGCTATTAGTGTCGTGCCCATGGTCTTCGTGAAAGTGGCAGTATTTCGACATGTCCCTGGATTTGCTTCGTGCTGACATCCGAGGTGGTGGGTCGAAGGACTTGGCGACTTTCTCAGTAGCAAGGATCTCCCTAGGAGATTCGACCAGGTTTGCTAAGAGTCCATGATTCGAGCCTTTGTTATAGGGAGTGAAGCGGTCTCTATTCTTCTTCCTATTCTTGGATCCTTCCCAGGAGGACCCTTTGGAGAATTTGTCGAAGGCCTCTCTTTGCTCGATCGGAGCTTCATTAGCTGCTACTTCCTTGGACTCGATCCAAGTGTAAGTCTTTTCCATCAGTGCCTTGTAAGTGGTGGGAAGGTCGGTGGAAAGGAATTTCACCAAGCTTCGAGTTCGTAAGCCTTTTACGAAGCCAGAAATCCTTTGCTCTTCATGCAACCCCATAATTTGCAAAGTTTCATCAGTGTACCTTGTGACGAAGGCCCTTGTGCTTTCGCTATCCTTTTGCTTGATAGTATGCACGGCTAGATGGGTCTTGGTGTACTTCTTCTGCTGGCTGAAGTGTGATCGGAACTTAGCCTTGAGATCATCTAGACTTACAATGCTTCCCACCTTTTGCCCATTACACCATATTCGTGCAAAGTCTCGGAGAGTGTATGTAAACATGTGGCATGCTACAGGCATGACCCACTTCTTCATACTGATAGCGCCTTCGAACAAATGTAAGAAGTTGTCGGGATCGCCTTTCCCATCGTAGGTGCCTATGTGAGTAGGCATCTTCACACCATCAGGTAGAGGGTAGTCTTCGATCCACTTCACAAAAGGTATGCAAGCTCCAGAGGCATCCGCATAGAAAAGGTTATACGGAGGTGGATAAACAGGTGTAGGGTTGTACGGGTTAGGAAGTGGTTGTGAGAGTGCAGCATAGGCCGCAGGAGGTTGGTACGAAGGGTTCCCCCCATCGGTTGTGTAGGGTGTACAGGAAGGTGTCCATATGGCACTTGCTGGTAACTCTGGTTGTGGAGAGACCCGTTCGAAGGATAGGTATTATAGGACTGAGCAGGTAGGTCGGGATTCATGCCTTGAGGGGGTAGCTGGTTCATCCCAAAGTATGGAGGAGGTCCTCCGACACTCGAGACGTATGATGGAGGTATCGGAGCCCCCATCCCTTCTCTTCCTAAGTGGGTTGCCAGGAGAGATGGTAGGTTTACTCCTCTGTTTCCTACTGGGTTGCTTCCTCCGTTGGAGTTCTCACTCATTCTTTCTCCCTGCACTCTCTCCCTTCTTCTCGGATGTCCTCCAGGACCTTCTTCAAGACCAACAGTTCTTCCATTGGGCCTCCTTATGGAAGGAGAACCAATTTGTAGGGCCGAACGCCCCCTGCTAATTGGTCGAGGCCTTTCATCTACCTCGATCTCTTCGTCATATTCCTCATTGGAATACTCCAGTTCCTTTCGCATCTCAGTGTTGCGAACTTGCCTCTTGTGAGCCCTTAGCAAGGACTCTAATGCTTCGAAGTTTGCCTCAACGATTGTAGGGCTAATTTCTGGAACAGGGTTATCGGAAGTTGAGGCATGATTTAGAGGAGTGGTTTCCAAGCGAGATCGTGTAGTGAAGGTGGAGGCGCATGGGGCTAGATTATCGATGTTAGTTGTGGTGAGAGGTACTGTGGTAGAGAAACCCGTGGAGGTGTATCTTATCTTCACGGTTCCATGCCGGAAAAGTAGCGTAATCGATTAGGTATCAAGATTTGGTAATTACAGGACTAATAGTAGCTTGTCCCATGGATGGCGCCACCGATTGTACAATAAATTGCACTACTGTGATTCAATGGTGATCGAAGGTATGAGGGTGTATGTTCCAGCCAAGATTGTGTTTCACATGAGAATAAGAAATACGAAGACACTACGTTAGTGATTACGCAGGGTTGGACCTCGCGAACTACCTCCGTGAGAGTAAGTATGAGTTATGGATGTGTGTGTGTAAGTAAAGAGATGAGTGTTGAGTGAGCTTACCATAATCCTCTGCCCGTCCAACCTATTTATAGTGGAAGTAATAAGGTTGAGGGCACCTCTACGCAAATATCGGAGAACATGGGGGTGCCCATGTTTGTGGGTAATCTCTAGGGCTTAGTGACCCATGTTCTCAAACTTGGCGGGAAAGCCTGGAAAGAGAGGGAGATCGTGGGTTTGACCAAGCCAGGGAGTTCTCCTATCCATTGCTCCTTCGTCAACCATACCCCGAAGGGCTTAAGTCTTCGAATGGCAAATTCCTTGTAGGTAACCTTCGTGTGTACGAATGGTTTAATGCCCACGAACATTCAGGAGACCTAACTTGGGCCTTCGTACAGAAGGGCTTCGACACATCTCGAAGGGGGTCCGTCGAGCTGTTTGGAGGGGTACATCATCATCTTCAAAATGAGCATACTATCATATATATTCAATAAACTCTTCAAATCCGCGTGTCATTAGCTTCAATGCTCGTAATTTACCTGAAATTAAAATATAGAGGAAAACAAGCGTTAATCTATATAAATGATATAAAATACGAGCATTATCGGGGGAAATTGACACTTAATATTCAGGACTATTTGATGTTATCAAATATCCCCCCACTTGAACTCTACTTGCCCTCAAGTAGACTTTATTAGATAGATTCCTAAAAAGATATCTCCCATTACCGGAAAATAAAAGCTTACAAATCCCTTATGCTAGAATAAAACAAAGCCGAACATCTCACGAAATGGGAACAAAACACTCAAATCTCTCAACTATTCTAAGTGTCAATTTCTGGGTGATCACTCAACGCACAGTCATAGCATGTATTCTATCATAAGCTTGGCGATTACACAAATATCCACCACTAGAGTTAAGGACTAAAGAATTCTTGAAGGCAATATAGGTAGACACGACAAAGGTTAAGGGTGAGTTGTCATTACTAACATATCACGGCGAAGTGGACAAAATCAATGATATATGACCAAATCCATGGCCAAGACACCAAAGATTGCTCGTTGCATCACCTAGACACGCTTCATGACTAAAGGGTAGAATAAGACATGGGATAGAATTGGTGTAAAATAAAATCAAGCAAATAGTCTAAGTCTATAACCAAGTCATCACCACTTACCGTTCGTTCAAAGTTCAAGTTTCGAAGTTAAGATACCGGATCATGATAATACCAGGTAGATGTGCCATTAGAGGACATCATGATGGGCACATTACAAACTTCATTCTTTAAATGTGGCCGAGGTGGCCTCCTCGATACTAAATCCATAATAAGCTCATAACATAGTGCTTATAACTTCGCACTTTACAATCAAATAAATAACTATAACACATTTTTTTTCTTTTTTTTTCGAATCACATCAAAAAACAATTTCAACAAATATAACAACTAAACATAACATCCCCCCACTTGAGATGAACAATATGAGAAATTGGGGTCTTCAATGATCTTTAAAAATATGTCGCCGACTCGTTTGTCCGTTTCGGGTGATTAAAGCGTGATTCCGAACCTTTCCACTTGAACCTTGAACTTAGGAAAACAATGACTTCTCAATTACAAATAAACACTACGAGGGTAGGCTAAGGTGTAAGGGTGTAACGAAACAATATGTTGGGTGAACAAAATGAAAGGAATGGCTCAGATGGGTGTATCTAGGGGTATCTTGCACTAAAGGTGAGTGCAACAAAGGGTTTAACATGGGGGTCGAGAAGTCGAGGTGACTAATCGATAGACACACAATGATAGGCTATTTGGGGTAATAATCCTATAATACTGCCTTCTTAAAGTGAAAAGTCCAAATACATCAAGCTAACTCTACATACCTCGTCTATGGTCTCGAAATGATGCAAATGCCAAGTTCTAAAGTTTACAAGCTACCGACACACTCATAATTTGGTGGATTTGGGGTGTGGAAACGGATAAACCTAATCTCACCATATAATATCAAAGGTTATAATGTGCTCGGCTAAGGTCTAATCAATTAGGTTAAGAAAAACATGTCAAAATTTTAAAAATGGCATAATTTTTCAAAATAAACTAGAAAAACGAGGGCAAAATAAAGTTCAAGAGACAATTCTACTCCCGTCCCCCCAATTGAAATGTACAAAGTCCATTTTGTACTAAGCATTAAATAAAGGTGAAGAGAAAAGTAGAATTAGAGCGAGAACTTCCCTGAAATTTGCTCCAAAAAGAAAGAAGGCTCACGAAAAGAATCGTGCCTTCGCATAAGCATCCACGAGCAAACTTCAATCCCTGAAATCACACTACCGACAAGCATAATTCTAAAAAAGAAAAAGAAAACGAAAAAGAAACCTAACTCACTTTTGTTGGAATCACGGTTGCATTTAGCGTATGCAACATGCCTTTTAAACCACTTGGTGTCCCAAGTGGACGAGTGTAGTCTCGTGAGGGCTTACAGGAAACATACCCACAAAGTTTATTTAAAAACTAATACAAGGTTATTGTGTTTTAAAAAGAAAAAAGTGTTACAGAAGATAGTTATGTCGTAACTCCTATACGCTGTAATTAATGCAAAACCTAGCAGACGTTACAGGAGTGTAGCTACGACGTAACCGTTAAATGAGATTACGCCGTAATTGGTAATGCTCTGAGAAGAACTGCTGAAAAAATTATGTTACGGCGTAACCATAAGAATGAGTTATGCCGTAACTATGGACAGATTAGGTCCCCGTTCAGCATGCTGCAACAACTTTTCTCCGATTTCCTGCAAAAATGGTTAAAAACACAAAACCCAACAGAAATGGAAATAAAACAAATGAAAGGGATAATTCGGGTTGCCTCCCGAAAGAGCACTTTTCTTTATTTACTAGTCTTTAAGTTAGACTCAAGGCCTCGGGGCTTTATGGTGGCCTTTGGACTTGGCCAACTTCCTCCGTTACTTGGCGGCAATCATTCATCCATTTGATAAAAACTCTTTTTCTGGTTTTGTTGTCGATGCTACATGTACCAAATTTTTGTGAGAGCCACTCATTGAATGATAAACACGACTTTCTGTAGTCGTCGTCTTCAATTATAGGATCAATCGTTGCACTTATGTTTGATCTTTCATCATTGGTCATTTTATCAATGGGGTGATATTCATTGTAATCGCGTTTTAGCTATTTCATTAATCTCGTATTGATGTTCGAGTCTCCAAATCCTACCTTGTACCAATCTTCAAAGGATAAATTAACGAATTTCATGTCGTGTCTCTCAATCTCGTGAGGAACGTCCATTCTTCCACCTTTATGTTTCCATCACAAAATTCACGAAAAAGGTTACATGAGGGCCATGCTTTCATTAATCCGTCATGCTCCGTTATTATAGGGATGCATTAATGCTTGTTAGGGTCCGGAGTTTCCTTAATGCCCCCAATCGGGATAATCTTTTCCTGTTCCTGTTCACAACTATCAAAATATTTCCTACAATTGTTAGCTCTTAAGTTACAACATAAAGGCGGGTCGAGCGACGGAACATTGACAACATCAACTTTATTTGAAAATTCCAATCTGGGATTCAATTGTTCTTTCATACTGAAAGTAATTCCTTCCCCTTCAGTTCCCAAAGAAATTTGTTTTTCAAAGACCTTTATATGTGCTCGACAAGTGGCCAGAAAAGGCCTTCTAACAATTAAGTTGTAAGTGCCCATGTCAATAACCACAAAATCAGTAGGAAAAAGGAATTTACAAATTTTATGGAGAACATTGTTAACCACTCCCCTAGGTGCAACTTTAGAGGAATCAACAATTCCAATCATCATTGTTGTTTCTTTTAAATTGTTAAGTTTTATTTTATCAAACAATGAAGTAGAAATAAGGTTTACCCCAGCCCCCAAATCAGCTAAAGCGGGAATTTTAAGATTACCGATAGTGCATGGTAGAAGAAAACTTTCTTGATAGAGTTCCTTCTCAAGAAGTTGGCTTGGCAGGTCCTCGTCGTCTTCAGATTTGTCATCTTCTTTTAAGTAGTTAATCCCGCAAAGATCATTAGTGATAAAAGAGGTGCACTGTTCTTCCTTCGGTTTATCTTGTGCAAATATGGCTTTGCATGCAATGGCTTTGTCATTACTGGTTTCTAGATTTTTAGCTAATTGCCCAATTTGGGTTTCGAGGTTTTTAATTGCGGCATCTTGGTTCCGCAAGTTCATGTTGGTGTCTTCTTTTACCTTGACCATCCATTATTTGAGTCTATCACTTTTCTTTATAGATTCTTCGATATGTTTATGCATTATTTTTTCGAGGCTTGGTCTAGGAGGATTATTGTTGATTCTAGTATAGAATCCTGAGGATTTTTCTCGATACCTGGCCCTGTTACCATTGTATCCGTTGAAGGGACTTCTACTTCCATATTTTACTTATTCAATCCTTTTTCACTTCCTCCTTAGATGGGCACTCCTTGGTAGGGAGAGTGCCATTGTGTTCGTTTCGTCCAACTTGTACGGAATGCACATTTTCCTTGAGCTTTTTCATTCTCTTCCAAGACTCTCTAATTTGTTATTTATTGCTGCAAGGCCTTCCAAATTTTCACTCTTATTTCGATTGCTCCCCCTATTGTGCCACTTGTGAGAGTGGTCAGCCATCTTTTGAATAGTTTCTAGAGCCATTGTTGGAGTCATTCCAGGTATTGGTCCTTGAGCATCGATCATTTGCCTTAAGGAGATGTTTAGACCCTTGTCAAAGACGTTTACCTTTTGCTGGCTGTTAAGGTCGTGAGTAGGGCACTTGTATAATAATTCGTTGTATCTTTCTCATGCTTGGTATAGCATTTTATCACCCTCCTGCTTGAAGTTATGGATTTCTTCTAATTGCTTTGTAGTCCTAGATGGAGGACATTACCTTTGAATGAAATATTTTTTAAGGAGTGGCCAGGTGTTAACTGTCCCGACAGGTAATCGATCAACCCATCTTTTAGCAGCTCTAGTGAGAGAAATAGGGAACACACGTAACATGACATCATCGTTTGAGACTATTGGAATTTTGAATAGGCTGACAATGTATTCCACGTTGTCCACATGTTCGTGAGCATCATAGGTAATGCTTCCGGAGAAAGGGTTTGCACGCAACTCCCTCATAAATTGAGGTTTGATCTCAAATTGAGCATCTTCGGCGATGGCCGGCCTAACGATCCCCGGTCCTTGTTCTTCTCTTGTCAACGCTAGATATTCCTTAAGAGTGAGGTCATCAATGTTAACAACTTCCATGGTACCTGAAACTTGAAAAAGAGATCGTGAGAAATTGAGAAAATTTAAAACAAAACAGAAATGAAAGACTTAATGAAAATCCTAATATAACTCCCGGCGGGCGCGCCAAAACTTGATGTGAGTTTCTTGACTGAGACTTTAATATTTATATTGTCTCGTTATACCCTAATGCACTAACGGGCAGTGTACCCGGTCGTGTGTAGTACAATATTCGGTAAAACCGAGGTCGTCCCAAGAGCTATGTGTGCGGATTTTAACTAAGTTTAGGTGTCACAGATTTTAAGAATGAAATGATTAATTAATAACTAAAGACAAGAAAATAAAGCAAATAAAGGCGAGAGTTGAGATCAATAGAGGAGAAGTGTGGTAACCTAGTTACTCATCCTATCAAGTTAAGTTCACGTTTAATTACTTCCAATTGGGGGTAAAAGTCGCTAGGACAACATTTGGTCAGTTCGTCCTAACCTATCAGCAAAGGTTTCCACCGGAGATCATCGGGTGACCCCTTGAAAGTCCAGTTGTTTTTAGTCCCCTAAGCCAAGTCATTAAGTTCTGCTACATGCAAGATTCATAACAATGAGTGCCCGGGCGCTAGCATCTTAAACACTCATCCCTAACTTCTTAAGTTCATCCAAACGGTAGGTGATCAGTTAGTCAAATCGCACAAGCGAAGAAGGGTCGTCAGTTGGTCAATTCTTACCCTTCCCACTCAGTCTACCTACTTAGGGTCAGTTGGTCATATCTCCTAAGTAACTAGCCACTACCACCATTCAAAACTACCGAAACAAGCGTAGCTACCAATAAACTATGCATGCATACACTAGAAACAATTATGCGGAAGCAATGTAAACATAAAAAAAACAATTAAGGAATCATAACTAGGCTAGCACCAGAGGTGCTTAGCCGCTTATATTAACTAAAATAATCAATTCAATGTTTAGCATATCGAAGTACATGAATTGAAAGTAAAGAAATGATAAATTGCTAATGCTTATCGTAGGGGAGTGATTTCTCCCTTGGAGATGGCTCCGTATGCTCCTCAAGATCTGCCTTCAACCTTCTACCCACGTTCTCTGATTTGGTGTGTGGAGTGAATGAATAGAAATGCTGGAATTTGGGCGGTATTTGTAGGCGGATCGTTACTGGCGTAACAAGTTAAGAGTTACGCCATAACATCCATTTCTTCGTATTTTGATGCGGAAAAGCTGGTTACGGCGTAACATCAGGAATGAGTTACGCCGTATCTTCAATAAATCGTGGTTACGCCGTAATTGTGAAGTGAGTTACGTCGTAGCTTGCAGCGGCGCGGAACATCATTTGACCTAATTAGTTACGACGTAATCCTATGAGGGAGTTACGTCGTAATCTTCAGTTTAGTTGGTTTTCTGAGCCATGCTTCTGTTACGGCATAATGTGAGAGGAGATTTACGCCATAACATCTTCAAAATGAGCATACTATCATATATCTTCAATAAACTCTCCAAATCTGCGTCTCATTAGCTCCAATGCTCGTAATTTACCTGAAAGTGAAATATAGAGGAAAACAAGCGTAAATCCATATAAATGATATAAAATACGAGCATTATCGAGGGAAATTGACACTTAATATTCAGGACTATTTGATGTTATCAGTATTGCTGATACGTAATCGTAACTGTAACATAGCGTCGTGCTATTGATTTACCTTATTTTCTTGAGTTTAAGTGAATCGTAACTGTAACCTAGCGTTGCGATACTGATTTACATAATTTTGTTGAGTTTAAGTGTGATTTTTCATTCTTAATCATGTTATAGATCGGAATGTTGTTTAAAGTTGGATGTTGAACGTTATAATATGAGATATTGTGATCATGAAAAGTAATTGTGGGAGATACTTGATTTTATTCAATTTGATATTAGTATTGCTGAATCGTAAATGTAACTTTCATGTAACGTAAATGTATTAGTGGTAGTTTAAGTTGCTCTACTAATGTGCATGATTTTTTTGACTTTAAGTGTGATTTTGTATGCTTGATTTCGTAATAGATCAGACTATTGTTATTGTTGAATGTTGAACAAGCCAACATTAGAATATGTGATATTGTGATTATGTTCATTAATTGTCGTTTTTGTGTAGAAAATGATGATGTTGATCCCAATACGCTTTTGAAAACATTTCCTTTTTTTAAAAGCAAAGCTTCAGGAGTATCTACTGATGTTTTTGAAGGTATTTTTATTTATAGATCATCTTTACGTGTTTATCCATCAAGTTGAATATAATTTATTGTTTTGAACTTATTGTTGTTGGTATTGGCTCAAGGAGATGAGAATACAAAAATACCCTTAGGTCAACAGGTTCTTGTCCCAGCATTTTGATGAGGTGCAAAGTTATACTGTTTTTAAGGGCCATTTAACCTATAATTTCATGCACTTTGTATAATTTGTAGAAAACTAGAAGGGGGGATTGAATGTTTTTACCGATTTAAAATTAGTTTCAAAAACTTTTAGATCAAGTATATGTGAAACCTTTTTATAGCGAGGTATTAATAATGCAAGAATATAAGGAAAGAAGTAAATATGATAAAGTAAAGTAAAGAAGAGATAGAACCGTGATACAATGATTTATAGTAGTTCAGCTACAAGGACAACTTCCTTGCCCTACTCCACTCCCCGAGTACCCAACTCGAGAGTTCATAAACACTATGTTAACAAGCTCCTAATTCGGCGGAGAAGCCTCACAACGTCGCTTACACTTTACCCGGTACAAAGCTAATTACCGAGTTCTTTTCAATGGAAGAACCAACCCAACAACACAAACTAAAACTACAAGTTTATGATACAATGTGATGAATCAAGTACAAGAATCAATTCAATAATCTTGTAATGATGATGAAGCCTAGCAACACTTCTCTTGAAGCTTGCAAATCTTGTATGCAAAAATCGTGATCCGTCTTTTACGAAGAATCTTGAGAATCACTAAAAGAAAACTACAAGAATGATCCTTAGATATGAGGTTAGAGAGATAAGAATGTAAGATGAGATGTATAAGAATGAGGTGAAGAAATAGCTCACTATTTATAGGCAATTTAGCATCTGACCCGACGGATCCCTCACTAAAGGGATCCGGCTAGTGTAATCCAAGAGATTCGGCACACTGGGTAAGACAGTACAGATTTTAGGTTACAATTCCAGGTTTTGGGTCATGGGAGATGGACTTTGGGTCATGGGTGATGGACTTTGGGTCATGGGTACCAAATGTGATGTCATGGGTACCCAATGTGATTTCATGGGTGATGTAAATGCCATTTTTATTAACTACTTATTTTACAACAAAGGGAATATGTCACCCAATAGTAATCAAGTTTCATGAGTGTTCTAATTTGATACCTCAAACTTTCTACTAATCGCAAAAACCATCAAAGTTTCAAAAGTGTTTCATTCTTATGTAATTTTCTAAAATTACTGTGCTTAAAGTACCAATTTATGCATTAACATGTTGTACATTAATTTTAAACACCCACCCCCTGAATTCAACTAATTTCAACCAACTTTATGTACAACCGGTTAATGCATGATTAAACATAAACAATAACCACAAAATAATAACCAAGTTTTTCCATTCAAGTCACTCTAACATAAAAATTACATAAGAATGGAACAGTTTTGAAATTTTGATGGTTTTTATGGTTGATATGAAGTTTGAGATACCAAATTGGAACAGATCTCAAACTTAGTTACTATTTGATGATTTTCACCCTTCCGTGCCTACAAATTATGGAAAGAACACCATCAACTAAGCTGACATCGAAATGATCATTAGTATTTTGCATTATCATCATATACTTAAAGATAAATTTGTACTACCACAGGATTAAGAGTTTCTTCCACACATAAAAATGTTGACGTGAGTGACCCGTTTGCTTGAATCAATCTGGCTTGATTTATCGTCATGGTTTTGCTTTTGTTGATTTAGCAAAGGAATTGCAACGAAAATAAATCTAACCATTTGCCAAAATAAAATTGGCCGATGATATCATTTCTTTAAACACAAACTCCTACAAACCTTAGCCTTTGATCTGTAACAACAGCCGTTCACGACGACAACATACCAAAAAACATGAGTCTTTAAAGTGTTCTTTTAGGCGTAGCCCTAATGAGGGGATTCAATCCTCCTCTTTTTCTCCCGCCACGCGCCTTCTCTCTCCAAATGACCTTCAGCGATTAGGTGCCCGATAAGGCGACCAAGTTCAATTTTTTTTTTTTTTTTTTTTTGTAAAATTTTTTTAACACAAATTAAAATTTCATTAATAATTAAACGTTACATAATAATTCAAATAAAATTAAAACATTACGACAATACAACGACTAAACTAGTTTTGATTCGCGATGCCAAATGTCTTCCACCAAATCGGCTTTGAGGCTAAGATGAGTTGTTTTGTTGCATATCTCCTGGTAATTTCCAACGATTTCACATGCGTTCTTATGGGATCATAAGAGCGGTCTTTGCTCATTTGGAAAGAAAGCGGAGATATCGCCGTCTGTTCGTTCCGAATTATCATATTATGTAATATGATACACGTGTACATTATATGCGATAGACGCTCTTTGTCTAACCCTCTAGCCGGATATTTAATCATTAGCCACTTCTTCTTTAGTACACCAAAAGCACGTTTCACATCTTTTCTTGTCGCTCGTGCATCGTCTTATACAATATTCGTTTGTGATCATTCGTCTCGGATTTTAATGGACTTCATAATAACCGACCATTCGGATATATCCCATCGACAAGATAATATCCGCTTATAAAGCACGTCGTTAGCAACGAATTCCACATCCGATTGCTCTCCCGTTTGAGATCATTGAAAAGAGCGATGCCCGTAAAACATTTACGCCGTTATTCATCCCGGCGACACCAAAGAACGCATGCCAAATCCATAAATCTTGGGACGCGATCGCCCAATAAAATGAAAGGACTTTGCCGTGATCACCCCTACAAAATTGAGCTTTTAAAGCATGTGGGCAATTCTCCCACGGCCAATCTGTGCAATCGATGCTTCCTATCATCCCGGAAACCCATGACTTTGGTAGTGATGAGCATAGAGTTTGTCAATGTCACTAACCGTCGGCTTCGCAAATACTACGGACCATATAACTCCATTATCACCTCACAAAATTTTTCGAGACACTCACGAATTGTTGACGCACCCATTTGCACGATTCGTCTAGAGCATCGGATTGACCCGTATGCCAATTGACGGATTGAAGAAGTACACTTTATCAATGGAGAAATACCAAATGCGCGCACAATCGGAGTTTGTTGGAAATAAGGTGAATGATCGGTTATATCTCGGACAATTCGTGTGAATAGTCGTCGGCTCATACGGAAACGATCATGGAATGTCAGTATCGCCGTATCTTGGGGTCTCACTTGAAGTAAGCATCAACTAAACGGTTATGAGCACCACACGATCCTTACTAACTTGGGTTCGTGAGACTTTTTCGAGGCTTGAATAGCCTCAAAGACTCTTCCGCAAACATCATAAACTCGGTACTAACCGCTTTCATCATCCGATGATGAATCGGCAATGAATAGCTCATAAGAATTAAAACTCATATTGTGTAAAGAATATAGAGAATGTGTGAAATGAGATTTGTGAGTTTAGTGTGTAAGTATGTTGTGTATTTATAGGGTGGTTTTAATTGTATTTTTTTTTTTTTTTTTTTAATTTCAAGCGGTTAGGTTTTTTTTTTTTTTTTTTTTTTTGAATTGCAACGGTTGGAAGTAAATGTAGCATGGTTTTGTTTTGTGAGATGTTGATCGTATGCAAGACCAACTCCTTCATGAAACTTGGCGATCGAAACAATGCACAACAAGCCGATCGATTTGGAGATCGATCGAATGGGTAGGCGATCGACTCCAAATCGCACCACTGGGGTTAGCCTTAATTTACATCTATTCCTGTTATCCATGTTCTGTTTAATACAATAGTGTAGCAAGTACATATATTTCATAATTACATAATATAAACGAGTAATTTTAAGAGATGAGATGCTCTATTCGTCGTCTTCTGTTAACAACCTTAACTCTAAACTCAAAGCAATAGTAACGATTACTCCAAGAAATACTCCATAAGTAACGTTCCATTCACTTCCTGCATTCGCCAAATGAATACCATAGAAAACATTGAATGCTGCTAATACTATCAGAAGCCGTCCTACGTTGTGATGATACCAGTTCCAAAATTTCCTCATCTTTGAATCCTTACTTGGTCGAATCAAAATAGCGATAATCTATAAAACAAAATTGAATTTCATTTTTTTTATGAGATGTGTTGATTCCATGTTTTATTAACCTTAGATTATTTTGCATACCTATTGTTTCAATGTTAAATATTTGGTATAGAATTAGACGTACAGATAAAGCACAAACCTGTAAACAACCAAGTGTAATAACGATTAGGCCAAGGGCTTTGTGCTTAGCCACATTGATGTCGATACGATCATTCAAAATAAGTCCTGTAATGATGCCTGATAATCCAATAATGAACCCTGATAATTGGATGCTTGAATGTGCATAAAACCAATACGACCCTAAGTGCTTCAAGTAACGAGCAATCATAGCTCCGATTGGGAGTAGTACACCCCATCCTACCGCATTCAAAATCCCATGAATTCTCTTCAAGTCCGAATATGGAGCACTTACTTCACTACCCTGACCTGTTACATCAGGAAAATAAAATTAAAAAACATGTAAGAAAGGAAGTGAAACAGATTATGTTAGTCGCTAGATTTGTAGGTAGGAAGAGTACTAAACATTTGGGGGAAGTATTTTAGAATTTGGATCTCCTTTTATGTAATTAGAAAGGAAAGTGTTATTGGTACCCGTAATGAATTTTTATTTATCAGACTTTATATTTTATGGAGTAAATTGCATTTTTGGTCCTTAAGGTATCGTCAAATTGCAGGTTTCGTCCCTAACGTTTCGAAAGTGCAGCGATAGTCCCCATTTTGAAGGTTTTGTTGCATGTTTGGTCCATAATATGCAACTTAAGGACCAAACATGCAACGGAAACTTCAAACTCTTAAGGACCAAATCTGCAATTTAAGGACCAAACATGCAACAAAACATACAAAATGGGGACTACCGCTGCACTTTCAAAACGTTAGAGACGAAACATGCAATTTGGCCATACCTTAAGGACCAAAAATGCAATTTCGTATTTTCAGTTCTGTAGTTTTATAAAATACATGAAAAATAAACAAAATGAGAGGTGCCAGAATCCATTTACAAGGGTACTAGTGACCGATCCAAATTACAAAACCTTCATCATATGAGTTTTAAAAGTCTAAACATAAGTTTAAGATATTGAACTTTTGTTTGCATATTTACTGTATACTTACAAAAATAAAACAAAAAGGCTAAATAAAGTAATAATTTGATGATCTTTTTGGTGATTTTTTAGGTAAGATTTCAATTCATATCTACTCGTACCTTTTTACTAACTGATAACAAGTATAAACTATTTGTAACATTTGTTTTAGTTTTACAAGGTTTTAGTTGGTCCCAATTTTTTATTTATTTATTTTATTTATTTATTTATTTTTTTTTTTTTCTCGAACAGAAACGAAAAGTTTAGTTGATTGATCGACATGCGACATTATCTAACTCTATCAACTTGTCGATGCTTTTGGATGTCAAGAAAAAGGTATCCACATGGTTATGACGTAAAAGGTGCCCATTCCTTTGTTGTAACACTGGGAAGAAAGCCTATGGTCAGCCCGTCAACATCTCTTACAACACGAGCTATTGTAGATACTAATAATACGTTATTGGTATGTCATGTCAGCGCCACCTCAACACCTCCCTAATAAATAAAACACCCTTCTTTATAACACACAACTAACATGTTATTGGGTCCCACTAAATATACCCACTCACTAAAAAAAAAATTAAAAATTGTAGCTTTTTTTATTTGGCGTGAGCCATTGAATTGGCTGAAATGTATTTGGCATGTTGGGGTGGTATGGCAATGACATGCCATTGGTATAATTTTTTTTTCTTTTTTTTGACGCGTTATCCAAAGCAGATACCTTGTGCTCTTAGAGCTTCGAATTTTATTATTTGTTATCTATCACCAACATTTTTTACGCAACCACATAATCTAATGTTTATGCATTTGTGTTTAAGAGACTTAAACACATAACTACTTGGTTGAAGCGCATTGTAAATTACCAAATGCGGTATCGTACATGTCAATTTGCGATCCTAACCGGACACTCACTTAAACTCACACTTTTACGTACTCTTGTGAGTCGAGTTCCAAGTTTTACTCGTTAACGAAGTAGGGTGTTTTTTTAATCCTTATGCAGTTTGTTATTATAGTTGAGAAAAACAAATTATATGTAAAATATAAACTTATAGATGTGTTGGATATATATATGTAATTTTGTATTTTAGAAAAAAGCTTTCTCAAGTCTTTCTTTAGTTATTGTGGTCTTAAATTGTATCACCTCCTAAGTCATGTTCTATGATAATGGATCATCTCATATTGTTTTTACTTTATATACAAAGATCATATAAAGTGAAAGAAGATAACTAATCAAGTATGGTTCAAGGCAGAGGCGGAGTTTAAGGGGGTCGAGGGGCGGTGCACATAAAAATCTAGGTGTATATTTCTCGTATTTTTGAGATATTTTCTTAGTTTGCCCCCTCTAAAAAGTGTGTGACTTATCAAAACTGGAAGTCAAAATCAATTTTTAAAGAGTTTGTAGAGTGGGAAAGCATGTTTATCTTTTGAGGTGGTGAAGAGAGAGGAGGCTATCGGAGAAGATGAAGGTATAGTGTGAAATATGAAAAGTAAAAAAAGTAGATACTATTGCTTTTTGTTTTCTTTGTGGTATCACGTGGAGTACTGAGAACGAGAACAAGCAATGTGTGTCATCATGTGTCCTTTAGTCTTTATACTAGTCTTTTATTTTGTATTTAGCTTATTTTTCATTTGATTATTTTCTTAATCTTATAGAATAAATTTATAGAATTAAGTTATAAAAGAAGATTTGAAATTTTATGATCCAATAAATCAATTTTAAAAGATAATTTGAAATAAGTGACGATCTTAATTAACAAAGATGCAAAATTTCTTATATAAAGAGCCTATGAATAATTTGTACTTCACACTTATATACATCAATATACAAAATTCTCTATTATTTGTGCTTACTTTTCAATTACTATATTAAGCATCGTTTATAGGCTTTTGTTTTACAATAATATTAACTTTTTATAACCTCATTCGATGCTGACAACTTTTATATTGTTAACGAGCTAAATACTTGAATTAGATACCATTAAGTTTTTCAGTGGCATTTTTTTGCATATTTATAATTGACGTAAAAAATATTTTTGCCCCCTCATGAAATTTTTTCTGGCTCCGCCCGTGGTTCAAGGTCTAAGAGCATGGGGTATGGAACAATTCGCAGCTCGCCAATTTCTACGTGGCCATCTCGCCAATGCGTTTTGCTCCTCGCCACGACACCATGCTGGTTTGCCAGTAGTGGTTTCGCCACTCCACGACGAGAAACACGACAAAGGTTTTGCGATGTTTGTGTTTGTTTCTTTGTGTTGTGAGGGTGGGTGGGGCCCGTGAAGAGGTTTGAGTAAGTTGTGATCGGGTATTTTTAAGTGAGTGTGTTGGAGTGATGTGGCGGCGCACAGTACTAAACGAAAAGAATTGAATGATCATGTGACACCTCGCTCTAATAGTTATTAAGAACAAAAAAGTGTATTAGAGTTATCACAAGTTCACAACCTCTTAAATCATCTTATTTGAGACAATTTGATTACTGTCTAAATGATTTCCGTAAATATTTAGTACGTCAAAGTGTTGGCGGCTAATCCGACATGTTACAATGAAACCATTTGAAACTCGTTCGTTTGATCATCAGTACTATGTGTGCCAAACCTTTTACTACTATATGTCTTATTCACATTATATATAACTAGCAAGGTACTCGCGCGTTAAGACGGCATGTATCCTGAAATTAAAATTTTTGACGTACAACATATTACTATTATATTTTACTGTGACAATAACTTTATAAAAAAAGAGATTTTTTGTTGTAATATCTAAGCAATAGCCTAGTATTTCATATAAAAGTATTAGTGCACCCACATATAATCACAACCAAAACAAATATTGATAACTCAAAAAATCATTTGCCTGATACCCAGTACCACTCGTAGTACTTGACCCAATATAATTTTTTTAACAAACATTAATACAGACCCATTATTGCAAATAACCCTAAATGATACTAAGACTAATGTTGCCATATTTTCTTATTTATCAGTTATCTCTTATCTCCTTTCTCTCATTTCAATCTCATAAACTCACAAAAGTCACCATCTAATCTTCACTAAATTTTAAAACCGAAAATCCCACCACCGAAATCCCCGCGTTCTCTAATCCAAACGACAAATACAAACTTGTCACTGGTGATTCTCGTTTCTTGTCTTCATATCGAAATACAAACATAATAAGCACCATTTTATTTCTTATTTTTGACCCACGAAAAGAAAAAAACAACAATTCATTTGTATCTTGTTTGTGACTCACAAACCAGGTAGGTGGTTTCGAATTTTGTTTTTTCCAAAATCAATGAAGGGTTTGTTGGATTTTTAAGGATCTATGAGTATTTCGAAAACTAAAACCGAGATTTTGTTCTTGTTCTTGTATTTATTATTAATTTTTCGTTTAAATTTTTGAGAAAGACGCGGGTTTTGTTGTGATTTATTGTTTGTTGAAGTTGTAACTATGTATTTGTTGTTGATGAGATGATGAGTTGTATCATTTAGAATAAACAAAAGTAAATGAAGAATATGTTGTGGCATCCATACACAACTACAAATCATGAAAGTTGGTTTACTGCAAAGAAAAGAAGTGGAGTTGGAGTAGTTTTTTTTAATATTTTGTGTTACATTTGTGTGTAAATCGTGCTTAATGATTTGTATTTATTAGTGAATGGGTGTATTAACTGTAAGTAAGAAAGATAGTGTTTTAAGATGAGAATTATTATTTGTGCTTAACATGCTTGTAAATAATGCTTTTTCACTTGTATTTGCTTAAAATCTATATTAGGAAATCTTAAAAAATTAATAGAAGAAAAGTGATTACATGCCTTATAAGTAGTATAGATATTTTACTTTTTTTTTTTTTTAGGATATGAATTATCCTAACTTGCTTTATGAAATATATCAACCTGAAGCAACTTGCTTTTGATGATGATCACACAAATTTAATTTCAATTCAACATCATTAATGATGAGATGATTGTGATGCTAAAGCTCATGTTGGTCAATTTTTCATTATTTCTTATGGATAACTTCATTTTTCAGCAAAGCTGCTCGTTTAGCCCCCACCATGTACAGTAAGGGTACGACTATTTTTGCACGATCGGGATTGTAAAATCGGATTAGGATCCTGAGATCCAACTATAATATTATATTTTAATAATCTTTGTAATATTATTCAAATACGAAATTATATGAATATTGTATGGAAATGTAGTCATAAATTATGAATATGGAATGTTTAAGAAAAATCATATATTGTTTTTTAAATTATATAAAAACATAAATCATAAATTTGTTGTTTTTTAACTTGCCGTTGAGAAAAGTAAGATCGGATCGGACTAGATCTTAATATCATATGGTCAAGATCGGGATCCTATAAGATCTTAAGCTAGTTAAAATCGAATGTAAGATCCGGATCGTTTTAGCTTCGTAAAATCGTAAGATTATAAGATTCTAAAATAAGGATCGGGATCTTACCAATTATATTTACAATGTTAAAACTTAAAATGCTTAATATATCACACTCATAATTGGTTATATTTTTTTGGTAATTTAGCAGAGAGATTCTAGTACGTTTTTTCAGTACACTTCTATTTTTAACCGATTTCGCCTAGTCAACTTAAGTCAATTTGTTTTAACCGTAGTTTTATATGTTCATGTTTAGACATATAAATGAAATATAAAACTCGTTAAGTTTAGTGTACTTTTGATTTTTTGTAAATGGCTAACCTGAGGCATAATTGAAGGCAACCGTGATTTGGTTTCGATGTGCAGTTAATTGGAAGCTCGGTGACTTAGGCGGCTGGCTATTGCTACTGCCAACGGCCAACACAAGCTGACGGCTTGGTAGTCCCGACACCAGTTGAAAAGCTAAATACAATCGAGACGAATATGAAATGATGGAAGACGTGTTAGACAAAATTTGTAGGTTTCCTTGATCCACTATCACTTGGCTTGGTGTTTTTCCGCCTAGGTAATATCTTTTCATGGTGGCGGAACCATCATCCGCCACCCACCCAACGATGGCACTAGAACCAACCATGCCACCGTTGGGAGAAAATCCCATCGCCACATATGAATTGGTGCTCGGAGCTGATAATACAAAGCTCCATAAATTTGGCCCAGCTTGTGAGGCCTGTAATGTAACAAACAATTGAATAAAACAATCTAAAATCATAAGAGACTTTTGTTTGCATATCAGCATATGTAAATTATTAAGAATCCAACATTGATAACTATTACCTCGGATGCTTGTAACTTTTTATTATTTAGGCTGTTAGTGATTAATAATTAAACTATACATAAATCATTTCAAATAAAAAAGTGTCATCCACTGTATTAAATTATAATTCTCTTAACTTAAAAGTTGTTTGGTAATTTGGGTGGTCAATCACTTTCTAATGTTTAAGGGCCAAAACTCAAAGTTTGTGTCTCTATAGACATGCATTTGAAATGCTGGTTTACCAAATTATAGTGGCGTTTGTTAACACGGAGTACTACTATTTTTGTCTTTGTTTATCATCACTACAACGAAACATGTGATTAAACAACTTCATGTTTCAATAGTTTTAGTTTATGATCAAAACAACTAATTTCCTTATCACGAAGTGATTGATTGATAGATGTGATATATATATATATATATATATATATATATATATATATATATATATATATATATATATATATATATATATATATATTGACGCCTCAATCCATGAATACTTAGTATACTATGCTTTTTAAAGGGCATTAGTACACCCGTAGACGGATCCATGAAATTACCAGAATACCGCACGCTTTGTCATCGGGATAACAGTGCATATTAACAATCGTGAATTGATGAAAAGTATGTTAACCATGTGATTAATAAAATGATTACGAAACATGTTAGGATAGTTGATTTCCATGTGATTAATAAAATAAAGTTGTTGAATGGTTAAAAATCTCTTTATATCAAAAATGAGGGTTTTAATTCAAAGTTTTACGTAATAAGTTAATCATATCACGATTGATGCACCTTTTATATTGGTGAATCATACGTTAAAAAGTGAGTTATAACTATGATGCACCAATTTTTATAACCGATAATCATTACCTAATATATCTCCTATAGCATTGCAATAACTTGTGTACTATACCTATATGCAAGTTGTTAGTTACACTGGGGACGGATGGTAGCCATGGTAGTGCGCATCTCTTTGTTATAACATGCTTTGTCATTGCGATAACTCCAGGTGCATATTAACCATCGTGAATTGATGAAAAGTAAAACAAAATAACTCGAAACATGTTAGGATAATTGATTTCATTGTATATTAACCATGTGATTAATAAAATAAAGCGTGTTGAATCAGAAAATCTCTCTTTATACACAAAGGTTGAAGGTTCTAATTCAAAACTTTTATGGAATAAGTTAATAACATATGCGATATGATGCTTTTTTTATTTTGGTGTTAAAAAAGTAGTTATAACTACGATCACCAATTTTATCGAGATGCACAAAAAGGTGCATCATAGTTATAAATTTTAGCGGAAAAAAAATTTTTTAGGGGGGTGGGTGGGCGGGGTGGGGGGGGTAAGTGGGTGGGGTGGTTTTCAAACTTACCAAGTTTGAGATGTTTCAAAATAGACCGTATAACTTTTTTCTCACTTTTCTCTCAATTACACTTCTCTGAATGTATATATATATATATATATATATATATATATATATATATATATATATATATATATATATATATATATATATATATATATATATATATATATATATATAGTTAATATCAAAAAGAAGATTCTTAAAATAAGAAGAACTCCCTATATATATATATATATATATACAATCTATATCAAATAAGATCAAACTTAAAGTTGTTAAAATGAGATCCAACTAAAATTTATACAATAAAATAAATTCTTTATTAACTACAACTAAAATTGTTAAAGTTTCGATAGATTTCTTTTTAAAATAACCTAGGTGATCCCTTTGATTAGAAGTGTAATGTGTATCGGGTTTTTGTGTGTGTACATTTTAGAATATTTATTGGTGTAATGTGTATCAGGTGTATCACTAATTAAAATAAGAAGTGGTGTAATATTTATTGGTGTAATGTGTATCAGATTTTAGAATATTTATTGATTTTAGAATATTTATTGGTGTAATGTGTATCAGATTTTAGAATATTTATTGATTTTAGAATATATATATAGAGAGAGAGTAAGGATCAAGGGAGAAGTAAATTAAAATAAGAAGTGGTGAGAAGTGGCCAAAAGCGCATTTGATATGCAACGACTTGCATTAGATGTTCTTATTGATATAGATGCAACATATTGAGTTTCGAAGTTAATTTGATGTATAGATGGTGCAAATGATTTTCGTGACGCGTGCAGAGAAAAAAAAACAAGAGAAATCATAATATACATATACATGGTTACGATCCATTAAAAACACACTATGGTGTGTTATAATGCATCTAATATTATAGGGATGCATCTAATTTATTTTGCATCTCGATTTGGGTTATAGTTCTTCTTTTTTTTTCTTATTTAAGTAATCTTCTTATTTGATCCTAATAAGATTACTTAAAATAAGAAGAATACAGAAAAACTATAACCGCAAACCGAGATGCACGACCTAAATTGATGCATCCCTATAATCTTAGATGCATTATAACACACCATAGTGTGTTTTCTACTTTTAATCGATGCATATATGTATATTATAAGATTTCATGATTTCTCTTGTTTTTGTTCCAAGACGCGTTAAATCATGAAAATCAATTTGCACCATCTATACATCAAATTAACTTTGAAACTTCAAGATGTCAGATCTATATGAATAGAATGCATCTAATGCAAATTGTTGCATCTCAAATGCGGTTTGGTCATCACCACTTATTTTAATTTACTTTCATTTGGATCCCTACTATATATATATATATATATATATATATATATATATATATATATATATATATATATATATATATATATATATATATATATATATATATAGTGTAGCGTCAATGCAGTAACCATATTTATATGTACGAACTTTACGTAACCGGGTCAATTGCATATATACCCACTAAAACTTGCATATTTGCATATATACCCAAAACATGCTTAAAATGCATTGTACATTATGCAATAAAAACTTGTATTATGGGGAAATATGCAAGTTTTTAAGTTTTAGTGGGTATATATGCAATTCCCCCTTACAGAACCATATAAACCAATCTGGGCCATTGGATGAGTATGATCAAATGTTAAGATTAAAAGTGCAAAAACTGTAATTAAACAAAAGATAAAGGTTTACTTTTTAATTAAACAAAAGTCTGAAAGGGCAATTTAGGTATTTAAAATTTACTCCTAAAAAACTGCTAAAAACTAATTATCTCCCTTTTCATCATATTCTCTGTAACCTAAAATCCCACCCAGAAAACTAAATGCCGCCTCTCTTTCAAGATCTATTATTCGGCCAAAACAATAAATAAATAATAACAATCATGTGTGCTTCGGATGTTGATCAGTTCAACGAAGCTATTCTCCCTTTTCATCATGTCACGTTTGTTAAGAAAAATAATAATCATTCGGATTTAACACAACAGTGCTGCAATCAATGATTGGGAGGTGGAATTAATCAGTTTTCGATTGGGTATTGTGGGAGAATTGGAGGAAGGACTCGCCTACCTATGTGTAATTTTAGGTACGAGAGTTATCAGTTTTTTTAACAAGAGTACTCTTTCTATCTCACATCTACCATCGTCATCACCACGAAAACCACCGCCACCAATTAGGTACGAGAGTTATTTTTTCATGGAATGGGTTTGTAATCTCAGGTATTGAAAAAGAAAATATGTATGTATATGTGTTTTATGGTTTAGAACATATATGTTTATTGTTTAGAACATACATGTTTTCGGGGTGTGAACCTTCACTTTTTATGATGATTCGTTCAAAAAAATGTTGGAATTGTGACTGCTACACCTGATGAGATATTGAAATTTGTGACTGGTGTTGATCTTGTTTATGAGGTTTTTAATCAGTCGAAATTAGATCAGTTGCCATGTGATATACTATTAGATGTCCATTTGTTTGTGGCGGATGGATTGAGTTAGAATTTAACTGAATCTAAAGTTATATGGAATTAGTAATTAGATGTCCATTTGTTTGTGGCGGATGGATTGAGTTTATTTCGTAATGTCTTTTGATGCTGTTCATTTTTGTAGGATCTATTTTGCATCTTTAATGTTAATTAGGATTTGTAATGTGGTGTATGTATAATTATTTTGAATCTATTTATTGAAAATTCCTACGGACATTGTATAGTAATTAGGTCTAACCGTAATTTGGGAAATTGTATAGTAATTAGTATTTAGGTGCACTAGTGGAGATGCCGAATTGCAGTCTCTAATCTGAGAAATAGTTGGACCATATATTTGTTTATCACTAGTGGAGTGCATATATGTTTAACACTTTCTTTTGTATCAAGTTCTTTTTTAGTGTTTGTTTTTGTTTAATGATAGTTGGACCAAATATTTATTTTTTATTTTTTGTTTTGAAACAGGTATTGTGTTTTTGGTGCTCTAGAAATACGTCTTTGATTGAAGCTTATGTGGCCAATGGAAACAAGCATGTTTTTCGAAGGCGTGCATCTATATTCTAATGAATTTATGAGAAAGCGCAGCGTGCACATATGTTATTGGAATGCGTGCACATATGTTCAAAAGAATTGGACAAGAAAGTGAAGAGTGCACACATGTTTTTAAACGGCGTGCACATTTATATTTAACAAGATACTTGTACATGAATTGTGTTTTATTTAATAGTAACTTTTGTGTATAGTATATGTGTTCTTGGTTTGTTATAGATTGTTGATTACATGTGTATTTTTATGTTTTTGATCACAAATTTTGATAATCAGATAATGTACACTCGAAACATATATGCAATTACCATTTTAAACAAATAAGTTTGATGTTTAAATGCAAAAAACTTATGTAAATTTACTATATTAAAAAAAAAAACACCTATGCACTTAATTTTTCTAAAAAATATGTCTGTTGAAAAAAAACATAAATGCACTTGAGATTTTTTTAAAACATGCATGCTGTAAAAATCAAAACTTAAAAAAAAAAAAAGAAAAAAAAAAAAAAAATCCGAAAATTAAAGGTTAAAACGTTTAAATAAAAAAACTTAAAATTAAAGTAAAATTAAGTTTTTACTATTATACCTTTTCATTTACATAATAATATTTAATAATACTAAATTTTATTGGTCCAAAGTGGTTTTGTAAAGTTCTGCATAATATATTGGTTCTGCATTGAACGCACTTATATATATATATATATATATATATATATATATATATATATATATATATATATATATATATATATATATATATATATATATATATATATATATATATATATATGAGAACAATTAAGTAACCTAACTTTTTTCAATTACTGATTTATATAAAATAATAATACATTTTTTTTTTTTTTTTTTGAAAGTTGAACTTTATAGACACAAAACCCCACTACCAATTAGCAATGAGCAAAACAAAACAAGCGTAAAAACTATCCAAGCTATACAAAGTCAAGTTTAGCCACTTCTCCCAAGTTATCGAATCACTACCTCCTGCTAGAATAACAAAGAAAACTAAACGAAACGATGTCATGTAAAATCTTTTGCACCGATTCCTTGCTATCGCCGAATTTCTTGGAGTTTCTAGCCTTCCAAATAATCCAGCACGTGACGGCGACAACTCCTTTCAAAGCCTTCTTCTTAATTCTGTCGAGCTGGCCCCATTTGTGAATATTGAAAATATCCTTAGCCGAGAATAAGAATATCTCTGGACACCTGCACCATTTGCTCACCTTGAGCCAAACCTCGGCTGCCATTTCACACTCACAAAACAAGTGATCTATGGACTCCTCAGAGATCCCACAAAATTCGCACGTGGAGTTGCTGATGTTGCAGTTTCTTTTCCGAAGAGCGTCACTAGTTGGAAGTCTTTCCAGGCCTAGTTTCCACATAAAAACATTGCACTTACCGGGGATCCATTTAACCCATTTGTAAGCAGGCCTGTTGGCTCCTCCCTGTTTGTTTCTTATGAAGTCCTTAACCCCGCGAGTGCTAAAAAGTTTTCCGTCTTGCCCCATCCATTCCCACTTGTCCCTTTGGCCCTCGAGGATAATACCTTCCAGCTCTGCCTTCAAAGCCACTCTTTCAGCGCTTAACTGAGAAGACCCAGCAGTCCCAGACCCAATCTCATCAATAATGAGTCTCTTCGAGGCCACACAAAATTTATCCCTAACCATGCAAACTTTGTTCTTTTCCGCCTTAAAAAGAGTGGGAAAAACGTTCATCAGAGGCTCGTTCCTGACCCAAGGGTCTAACCAAAACCTCACTGAATTACCGTTCCCACATTTGCCTTTAATCAAAAGATTCAATCCAACCCCTTCAACTTTAATTCCCAAAACAGTTTTCACAATTTTACACCAGGTGCTAGCCATGGAACTTTTCATGGGAAGCGGGGACCAATTTCTCTTAGAGTGATGGATAGAATCAATAACCTTTTTCCACAAACTAGAAACTTCGTTCCTATACCTCCAAAGCCATTTGGAGATAAGGGCCACGTTAGCGTCAATCAACCTGTGGAGCCCGAGACCTCCCTCACTAACAGGAGTAGTGACAACGTCCCATGCAACCCAATGAATCTTACGGATTTCCTCCGTTCCTCCCCACAGGAATCGTCTAATAATACCTTCAAGACTATTGATAACAAGAATAGGGGCCTTGAACAAAGAAAAGTAATATGTCGGGAGACTCTCGAGGACCGCTTTTATAAGAGTGACCTTTCCTGCCATGGATAACACCGAGGATTTCCATTTTGATAATCGATTCTTGAAAATGTCGATCATGAAATCCCAGTTCTTTACCCGATTCATGTTGGCTCCGATTTTGAGACCGAGATAGTCAAACGGCGTCGTCCCATGTTTACATCTGGTAATACGAGCCACTTCAATAACCACATTCTCCTCTACCCCGATACCCAAAAGGGACGATTTCCTAATATTTATTTTTAAACCCGAGCATATATAAAAAACCCTCAGTAATCTCACCACTTTCAAAATGTTATGTTCGGACCAATCGCCAATGAACGTGCAGTCATCAGCATATAGTAAATGGGAGATACTTGGCCCACTGTTTGGAAGCTCGAGACCCTTAAAAAGCCCACAACTGGACGCTTTTTTCATGATACCAGATAAGCCCTCCATAACGATCAAGAAAAGGAAAGGTGAGAGCGGGTCGCCTTGACGCAAACCTTTAGAGCATTGGAATTCAAAAGTTGGTGAGCCGTTAACTAAAACAGCCGATCTCGAAGCCGAAATAACCCCCCAAATCCAAGCACACCATTTGTCCGAAAAACCCATTTGATTCATCATCGAAATCAGGAAAGCCCAATTAACATTATCGTAGGCCTTGTCAAAATCGACTTTAAATATGAAAGTTTTATGTCTTGATTTCTTGGCCCAACTTACAATTTCATTTAGCATAAGCGGCCCGTCAAGGATCATACGGTCTGTGATAAAAGCCGATTGGTTCTCGGATATCAGCTTACCCAACACCAGTTTAATTCTAGCCGCCAAAACCTTAGAGATAACCTTACTTATAATTCCAACTAGCGTGATAGGTCTGTAGTCACCCAGTTGAACCGGATCCTTGACTTTGGGAATTAGAGTGATGAAAGCCGAACCGCAACCTCTGTTAATTTTTCCAGACTCGTGGAAATAAGAAAACACCCCCATGAAATCCAGTTCGAAGAAAGACCAGAAGCGTTTCAGAAATTTGAAAGTAAACCCGTCGGGTCCCGGAGCTCTCTCACCCCCACAACTGAACACGGCTTCCTTAATCTCCTTCGCTGTGAAAACGGCCTCCAAATCTATACAATCTTGGTCCGATAACTTGTTATCTAATAAACATTCTAGCGGCGGCCTGACTTTCCAATCTTCTTTGAACTTATTGCTGAAAAAATTGAAAACCAACCTTTTCACCTGATTTGGTTTAGAGACCCATTCGTCCCCATTCATAAGGCCCGGGAACGAGTTTTTAACTTTCCTGTTGTTAATGAAGCCGTGGAAGAAACAGGAGTTTTCGTCTCCTTGAGACACCCACTTACATCTAGATAATTGTTTAAGATCACTGGCTCTTCTATTCTCAATTTCCATTATTTTCTTCTTGCATTCCAGGCGAGCCCAGTTATCCGCCTCGTCAAGATCTTGGACTTCCATAGCTTTATCTAATTCCTCGAGCTCTCTTTTACACATATCCTCCTCATCCTTTTCTTTGTTTCTCAACTCATCCCGCCATTCTTTAAAAGCCCCTCTAATGTGTTTGAATTTAAATGCTAACCTCTTATCCGGAGGCCCGCTAGGGGTGTAAGAGTCCACGGCTTTCTTAAGAATGCTTTCACAATCGGGATGCTCAAGCCAAGAATTGAAAAACCTGAAAGGCTTAGGACCGAAATTGCACTCATTCAAAGTTAAGAGTAACGGGTTATGGTCGGAGTGCAATCTGGGAAGAGCCCTAAGGCAAGCGTGAGGCCACTTGTCAACAATCTCCCGACTAACCAGAACCCTGTCGATCTTGCTCCATTTCTTCCCTTTTTCGTCCTCTCTGAAATACGTGTATTTATTACCCTTCATCTCGAACTCATTGAGATCCGCTTCTTCAATAAATTTGTTAAATTCTGTAGCGCACCTCCTTTTGAACTTAGACCCCTTCCTTTCTTCCTTAGTTCTCACGGTATTAAAATCCCCCATCGTTATCCACCACCCTCCAAGTCTAACTTTTAGATCTTTTAATTCGTTCCAAATCCTGATTTTCTCGTTGCTATTTTGAGGAGCATAAACGTTTGTGATGTATACGATTTCCTCACCCCCTTTAATACTACCATAACAAACCACAAAATTATCTTTCAAAATCTCCCCCGATTTCTTAAAATAACCAGGGTCCCAAACGCAAGCTAAGCCCCCCGATCTACCACTCGGGTCAACCACAACACAATCAAAGCCATTGTTACCCCAAAATCTCTTAAGAGAATTTGCCACGACCCCCCTAGTTTGAGTTTCTTGAATGGCCAGAAAAGAAACCTTTTCTCTGATCACAATATTCCGGATCCAACTTGGTTTAAGATCCCCCCCCATACCCCTGATATTTATACATAGACAATTCATTTAGACGGGATTAATACCTTCGACTCCGATAGTTGATCGAATCTCCTCTCTTGCGTCCGCAAGATTAGTGCCCACCAATTTACCGATTTCAATAGTTTCGGCCACTTCTTCTTCCATGAATATTTCTTGAACTTCATTATCGCAAGGAAGGGGATGTGCGTCGCCTTCCCCTGTACCAGATTCGACCTCTTTAGTTTCCTTCGAGTGACTATTGTCCATGCTTTTATTGAGGTCAATACTCACTCCTCCTGATGATTGCAGCTCACCGTTCCCATCACAATTAACTGGTGAAGTCTCCTCTCCGTTGTTATTATTTTTGTTAAGCGGCTTGTCACCCTTATTCAATCCCAGTAACCCATCCAACGAAAATGGGTCGGAAGGCCTTGGCCTTTTATTGGGCCTAATGGAAGGTCCAGAAAGATTGTTGGCCCAATCTTCGTTATTGTAAGACATCCCACCTTTTTTATTTTTAAACGTGCGGGCGATAGGGCGGCTACGTGATCTTGAAGGTCCCACCCCAGGATTTTCATTAAAAGTATTGTAATTAATATTAGACAAAAAAACCTCATCATTATCACCTCTTCCTTCCCCATGCAAAATATTAGGAGAGTCCCCATGCAGCGACTCAAACGTCCCCAACCTTTCCCCTTCCTTCTCACCGAATCTGAACTCCCCGTCTTCCATCTCCGGCTGAGCCACACTCCCTTTTGCCGAGTCTCCGCTCTTGACCTCCGCCTGGGATCCGCCGGAGATATTGAGAACAACGTTTGGGCACCAATTCACCTGTTTCTCCACGATCCAAACTCTAAATTTCCTTTTTCTCCATTCAAGGGTTATCGAGTCCTTGATCTCCTCTCCGTCCCCTACCAGAACGCCTATGCTTTCCACGGATTTATTCTTGTTGTTATCATTCATAGTCGAGGGAGATACTACTTTTCCGACCATATTCCCAATTTTGTTGAAGACTTCTGCGGATGCAAGATGGAGAGGAACTCCAGAAATACCAAGCCACGCTATCCTTTCGAAAGGGAAGACCTGGCCATTCCAAACCTCCACCCTTGCCAACCATTTCTCCCAAGCATCTTTCTTATTGAGAAACTCCTTAGTATCGTCGGCATTCTTAAAAGCGATTAACATGTTAAGACCCCCCAAGTATTGTATTTCCGTTACGTCCCGAATCAGGTGACTGAGTCTTCCTTTGAGGTTGAGTATGGTTTCGATGTTCACACAATTAGCCACAACTGCCCTTCCAGTGAAACCCACCATTGTGTTCACCTCGTCTTCCACTTTAAGGGTTTTGGTTGCTTCCGCCGCTCCCGCCTCTCCCCTATGACCTTTGGCTGCCTCCACGTACGACAAGCCAGTATGTGTCTTTCCTGTAAATATCCCTCCTTGTTTCGAAGTGTTCTTCTCCCTCGAGGAACTGTGTGGTTTAGTTCCATCCACCTTCTCGTTCTCATTTGCGTATCTTGCCAGATTCACCTTAAGGGATGTCGTCCCCAACTTGGTGATCCTGATCTTCCTTTCCAAATCTTTCCAATCTCTAACACCCTTGAACGTGACGAAACCAAATCTGACCCCTGCCATAGTCCTTCTTCTGGCGATGAAAGCGCCGCCTATCTCTCCGAATTCTCTGAATCTTGATGCCAAATCCCATGGCCGACAGCCATCAGGGATGTTCTCTACGTAAAATTTTACTAGTTGAAGTCCTAGATCTTCTCTAAGTTTTGTGTTAGAACCCTTGTTTTGTTTTTTCCTATGAGATACCTTCTGCCACTCCCCAGTTTCTCTCTCCTCCATTCTCTCTTCAAAATCTCTTTGTCGTGTCATGCGACTTTATTTGTAGATAAAAGTCAGTTGCAAAAGTTTTCAGCAACATGCATTCAATGTGCATGTTACAAACCTTTTCTTTAGTATAATGCAAGTATGCAACAATCTTTTATATAAATTTTGGTGGTCACAGTTAGAAAGTGTACAATAATTAAAAACTACTTTAAATTTTAAAATAATAGAGTTAGGAAAACCCATTAACATATCTCAATTACTTAACTAGGCTGTAAACTAAGGGCTTAACCAAAAACATGTAGTCGAGATCAATAAGTTTGATATTTTAAAACTTTTGCACTATAAACTCTTTCGCTAGGTTAACAACAATAATAATACACAATCCTGTCAAAGCGGGATATGACATATATAAAATATAGACAGATTATACCCATATCTCAGAAAAACCCCGAGGGTAGAATAGCAAATATACCATATTTACGTTGCAAATTTTTTTGCTCGGATGAAATGCCCCACACTTGCCCCATCGCCGGCCCATGCAATAAACACATAACTACATAAGGACTTAGGGGTGTTCACAAATCGGGTAATACCCATAATCAAAAATCGAAAGTGAACTGAATAAAATCGAACCGCATTTGTGACCGAACCGAACCAAATCGAATTAAATATTCAGTTTTCGGTTTAGATATAGTTTTGACAAAATGAAAACCGAACCGAACCGAAAACCGAATACACATAATTTTTTTTTATTTATATAAAAGAAAACCGTTAAAACTCCTTCCTAGTATAAATATACATCCTTCGTCACAAAAATATTGTCCACATACAAAAAGCATCATCATTACAACTTTTTTTTTTTTTTTTTGCTGTACAACTTTTACCATTAAATAATTAATTTAAAACTTTTTTAATGTTTGTAATAATAACCTAAGTGAAGGTAATGCGGTAAACTCAATCTAAATTCTTTATCGATTTTTGAAAGTGAACAATTAATTTGGGACAACATGAAATGAAAATATGAACAATAAATATGGGGTAGAGGGAGTAACATTTTTTAAGCCTGTAATATGTTTAGGTGTTAAAAATCTATATAATTAAACTAAAAAATATAAAAATTATGTAATTCGGGTTATTCATTCAACCTGAAAATCAAATCTAATTTAAATTCGATTTTTAGTTCGGACAAATTCAATTTGAATTCAATTCGATTTGATTTTACCCCAAAAAAATTAATCGAACTAGCCGAATCAAATAAACCGATAACCAAACCAACGCCCCAGGACATATCCTCAGATCAAAGGAGCCCAAAACATAGTACACAGAATAAACATGCAAGAAGCATAATACATAACTGAAGCTCATCACACAACACTCACAACACATTGTATTTAATTATTTTTACCATGGCTTATGGTAAAAATTGTTAGTTGGTTATTGTTACGTACATCAATAGAAAGACGATAAGTACTTTTTGTTAATAAAATTTAATCACTAGTTTAACATAAAACACGAAAAAGCAATAACTGTGATAACTTACTCTGAGAATGAAGCCTTCAGAGGACCAAACATTGGAGCAAATGAGAGAAGATGTATCAAAAAGAATTTGTGCATTAAGATAAGCAAGATTTGAACTTCTGCATGAGTCTTGAATTGTTTGCGAATGAATCAAATGTAAAGAGCCTAAAATGAACCAAAAATGAAGGCTTGAGAGTAATTTCATGATGAGTTTATTTCTCTTCTTATCATTCTCTCTCGTTTAATATATAGATATCTATGTATATGGAGGGTATGATGAGAAGGACCAAATGGTAATTATAGGTAGTGATTATGGTTATTTCCACAAGCATATGATTTATATGTAGGTGTATGGCTAAAGTGCTAAACTATGGAGTGGTTGACTACTTGACTTGGTTTAGTAACCTGTTAAAAACTAATGATTAATATCTATAAAAATGTCATAGGTGGCAATGATATTCGGACACCTCTTATAAGAAGGGTTTCTAATCATTAGATGTATCACAGGATTGTATGATATTTATCGCGATATTATACTGTTTGTATTATAAGTTGTTCGATTTATCTATAAAGAAGGTCCCTATAAAATATCCCATGTTATAGTCATAAAAAAATGATGTATTGATAAGAGTTATGTATCAACTATAATTTGGTTTTTGAAAGTTAAGATCAATTAACTAGAATAGTGCAATTAACATGTAGTAAAGACCGTACTCACTATGGGTATGTTTGGCGCAAGAGGCTGGGGTTGACGCTTTTATTATAAGCCGAATTTGAAATTTGTATTTTTGTAAATTTGTTTGTTAAATGGGTTTAAGCTTAAGCTTATGATTGCAAAATTACTAAAAATGACATAATTAAATGAGTTTTTGTATATGTTAGATATTTTTGTGGGTAGAATAAGTAATTTATTGTTCAAAAGTTCTCCGACTAAAGTTTTAGCTTACTTTTTAAATGCTAAAGTTTTAAGCCCTTTAAGAGGCTTACGATTCATGTAATGCATTTAATAAAAACGACTTATTTTATGTTCTCGATGTGGCTCCAATCAAAGTTTTTTATTTGTGTTTCAAATTTCATGTTCCTTGACTCAAGTTCTCACATTTTATAAAGCAGAACTATTTTAGAATTCGCCACACAGTCCTCGTAAGCGCCATGAACATAGCCTATATATTGATCTACTAAACATAAAACAATTACATTTTTTTTTTTGAACTACATAAAACAATTAGATTGGGAAAGGGATTTACCTTCTCTTGGTAGCGTAAGAAAAAGCAAAGTGCATATTTTCCCTCTTTCTTTTTAACTAGTTGGTAGCCTATTAAATCATCTGTTTTTTATTCCCAGTTTTGAATTTCATATAAAGGATATAGATCTAAGATCATCATAAGTTTCTAAGTCCTTTTAGTTTAGTTATTCTTTTAGCAAAAAGTTCATTAATTGTATACTTTTCCATTTTTAGTCAAATAAAAAAAATTAATGTTTAGTCGTCTGTGGAAAAACAAACTGGGAAAACAATCTAAAAAATTTACTACTCCGTATATGCATTACTTTATGGGATTTGCTAAATAATGTTCTTAAGACAATCATTAATATTAATATAAAAGAAAACTTGAAGTTTCTTAAATTAAAAATAACATATATTTAAGTTAATTTTTATGTTCATTCATTATGCATTAGATACATAACAACTTTAAATATAGAAAGAACATATTATTAAATGTGCATTAAGCATTACCCAGTAAATTATTTAGCAAACCTCATTATTTATGTAGTTTACATACTAAAAACTAAAAACTGTTAACGTGTCAAGCAAACATGACATGCATAAAAAATTTACATGTTTTAACTCTAAGCTCGTGTTAATATGTTACCAATTACCAAATAAACCATATTGTAAATTAAACAATTTGTTCGACAGAAAAAAGCATGACCAGAATAAAGTTGTTGGTTTTAGAAAACGAAATTTCCCTCAACACAGAAAACCAATCCAACTTTTTAAGAACTTGAAAACAACACAAATCAAAACTTTAATGAAAGCGTCGTAAACGAGAAGTTATGACCGCAAGTCTATGCTAGATCACATTTGTAATTGTGGCCACATATCACTTCTTTAAATTCCAACAATTTTTCATTTCAAATAAAATAAAAGGTTTATGAGAAAAATAGACGCCAAAAATTGTTGGATATTTTAGTGTAATTGGATTAACTTGTTTTGACCAATTTCATCATAATAATACATCATTTAGGTTTGGTGGTGCGGAGTGCACACCTACTTGAATTTATTATGATCTTAGGGGCGAAGCCCCTAAGGGACGGGGGTCCGGGGGCAGCGCCCCTGGTAGCAGGGTCCAAGGGGCGGCAGCCCCTGGCAGGGTCCAAGGGGCAGAGCCCCTGTCAGCTTGGAAATTTTTCTGAATTGTATCGATTGAATATTTCGGTAGAACCGCCGAATTGATTCGATCGAAGTGTAGCCTTTTCAGTGTCGCGTATCCGTTGGTGTTCGTTATTACTACATATCCCCTACAAAAATCAAAGTTGAATTCGACGCAAAACACACGATATGGGATCGTTTGTATTATCGTGTACGTACAGAGTTTAAACATGTATCAAAGTTTGCTAAAAAATTAGTTTAATCTAAGGGATTTATTATAATTGTAGTTGTATATAATTTTTTAACACATGCACGCACGTGTTATTCAACGCGGGTTGAAAAACAATAATTTTTCGAATGTCCTTGCTTAAACATTAAAGAAGAATACAATGAACACTTATCATGACTCATTGCATTCTAACCTCCTATGAATGTTACTTCCTATAAAATGTTATAATTATAGTTGATAATTTCAAATAATAAACTACTAGTAAATACTATTTTACATTAGTCGTTATTACATTTACAATATCGGGTTTCATTTGACTATTGCAGTAACTCATATTTTCGTTTTAACAATTGTAATTTCATGCATATACAAATTTAGGGTATTACAATTATTAGTTCAATAATAATAATAATAATAATAATAATAATAATAATAATAATAATAATAATAATAAAAAGTGATGTTTATAATAAAAAAATAAAATAAAATAAATAATAATAATAATAATAATAATAATAATAATAATAATAATAATAAGTATTAGCAACAACACCATCAAAGGTCTAATTCTCTTCAATAACCTTATTTTAATGAGGCGAATATATTAAGGGAGATGTTCACTCATAGCCAAACTCATGTTGGTCTTCTAGATCTCGTGTAAAATTGTGTCATGAACAGAAGAAATCACCCCAACATCCCAACATTACTACCACATATCGAATGAACAAATAAGATTTTGGGGTTTTATAATGTATTTCGTTGGGTTTAGGTTC